>VZTH01001481.1:244794-442905 GCA_013397815.1 Aleadryas rufinucha
AAAAAAAAAAAAAGCAGTTAACAGTAAAGCCCAAATGAATTCGTATACTTGGCAAATATAGTAAGACTTACCATAAGTTTTTATTCTTACATGTGATTATGTTTTTTGGAAATGAACACACAATTCAAGATCTTGGTTATGTGAAATGAGTAGGGAAAATGACTGAAAAGAGGGAAAACAGTCTTACTGCATGAGAAAAGATTTATTTGTATATATATACAGAGATATACATAAATACATATTAAAGTATGTGCTGTGTGGATAAAAATTATCCAACATGTTTTTCAGTTCAGCCAGAGTATTCTTTTTTTATAACGTGGGTGTGGTATTTAAAAGTACAGTTTTGTAGGGGGTTTTTTGTTTCTTTGGTTGGGTCTTTTTTGTAGTATGGCATGAGTCCTCAAAAAATGAGTGAATTTTGAAAAGTTTTCCATTATAATGACATTTTGACCTCAATAAAATCATAAAGTTATTGAATAATTCAGACCGGGTCTTTTTTGTAGTATGGCATGAGTCCTCAAAAAATGAGTGAATTTTGAAAAGTTTTCCATTATAATGACATTTTGACCTCAATAAAATCATAAAGTTATTGAATAATTCAGACCTCATGAGGTCTTTCATCCAAACTCTTCCTCACAGCAGGGTCAAAAAAGAATTGAGACCAAGTTGTTCAGGGTTTTATCCAGTCCGGTCTTGAAAATCTCCGATAGCCAAGGCTGCAAAATGATCTGGGAAACTTGCTCTAGTCATGGTCATAATTTTTTCCTTATGTCAGAATCTCCCTTTTCAACTTTTGGTCATTGCCTCCCAACCTCCTGACATGCCCAGCTGTGAAAAGTCTGTCTGCATCTCCTTGCTATCTTCCCCAGAGACACTGGGGATCTCCTTAGATGCCCTGGAAGCTGCCCCTTTTTCAGGCAGAACAAACCCAGCTCTCTCAATCTCTCCTCTCAGGGCTAGGGCTCCAGCCCCTGACAGTGTTTGATGGAGCCAGTATTGGATGGAGCTGGACTTGTGCACCTTCATCAGCATTTTCTGTAGGGGTCCCCAGCTGGACTGCATCTCCTAGATATGTTGTAACATGGACTCAGTATAGGGGAAAAGCTGTTTTCCTCCGCCAACTGGCCATGTATCTGTAGACACAGTGTCAGGAATAAGGACAACTCTTGTTTTAATTAAAAAAAAAAAAATTGTTTATTACAAGAAAAATAAATTGTAAAAATAACAGAGCCCAAATTCTTAATTAAAATAATAGAAAAACCTGAGATCGCAGGATTGGAGATCCTTGAAACCAAACTGGTTATGTGCCCACAGCAGAAATCTTTGGCGCTGGGTTAACTTCAGCTAATCTGAGGCAAAATTCTCTTAAAATAAAATAAAAGGTCTCTGGACAGAGATAGGCCCTTCCCCTCCCCCACTTACCCAGCTCCAGGGGAGCAGTTCTATGATGTGTCCTGTTTCTCTGCCAGGGGGAAAGAAAAAAAGGGGTGTGTCCTCTTAGGGGCCTGCTCTTTATACCCCCTTGGCCCTTCCCAGAATTCCCCACTGTCCAGCCCCATGGCCCAGTATGATTGGTGGGTTCTGAGGTACATCAAAAGTTTCTTTCACCAATCAGGCATTTGCTGGGGAGGGACATGGATTTACATAAAGCATGGAAACGCCGTAATTAAAAGGTATTTAACAATTACTATCTTAACAACTTTAATGCTTATTAACTTGGTCATAAGATGATTTTTATATGTAAAAGCCAATCACCTAATTTTCATATATGACACACAGCCTAGGATGCTGTTAGCTTTCATCCTGCTAACAGCTAACAGCCTGCTGCCCAGGCACACTGCTGGCTCAGGTACAGCCTGCTGTCCACCCTTTCTTAGTGCAGATACTGCTAATTTATTTAGAGATAAGATTTCTGTACCTCCACATTGTGAGGGTGTGTTTTGAAGTGAAATTAAATGAGAGGTCCTTTTGGAATGACTTTATATGGAGAGTGGAAGGCATCTTGAATGATACTGTAGAGTTACATTTTTTTTCTTGGGATAAATTTCATGCCAAGAATATTGTCCTTCTTTAGAAACATGAGTTCTGAATTTTTCTGTACTTTATGTAAAATCTTTCATACTTTCACAGGATTTATAAATTCATTTAATCCACTTATTGCCTAGCGTGTCTGGAAACATCAACTCTTCAGTAACTTTCTTGGGTTCAGCACCATAAATTGCAGGCTGTGTCCCTAATGTGGATTCTTGTACTTGATTTTACGTTCTTATCTGAATTTCTAAACTTCTAGTCTGTGAGTCTGAGCATCTCTAAACAGGCCTTTGGCAAGCTGTGGGGAGATTGAATTTATGTGAAACAATTTGGTTACTTGATGTGTTCAGTGTTTGTATGTTTTGTCAGTGACTCTGTGTACCAAAATAACATTTAGCCCAGACTTTGATTTGAAATGGAAGACATTATTTATAAGACACTATGCAGAACTACCTTAATCCACAAAGATTTCTTTCTTAAAATAAAACCTAGGGTTGAATACAAGCTCATCATCACTGGAAGGAGATTAATCTTTATTCCTTTTTCAGGTTTGCCCCTTAGCCAGGGAAGTGTTCCCAGCACAGGTCACATAATTTGAGTATGGAGTTGTGGTGCATGGTTGCTAGAGAAGGGAAGAGGAATTATGAAAGAACCCTGGCTGCTGAGCAGTGTTGCAATTTCTGTTAGGTAGAGAGAAGTGGTAGCACTGGGCAGTAGCTCTCTGTGTGTAAGCGTGTGCATATGCAAGAGGTGCTAAGAATGAGAACTCAGTGGGTACTAAGTTTGCTGCAACCTTTCCTTCTCCCTTCTTTTCAGCAAGTTTATGGCTAGGAAAAAAGTAACACCCCAGTACTGCCAGTGCTTTGCAACAGGACTTACTCTTGAAGACCTCGGTATTCAAAAATTTGAAACATGATTTGTTTTTTTTCCTTAAAATTCACAAAGTACAGGACTACATCAAGTATGAAGATGGTGAGGGGAAAAATGTCTCAGAAAGTGGACAATACAGGGAGTGAAATGTGTCTAGCATTGCAATCAAAGAAACCCTTGTAATGAAAATTCATCTGCTGGGGAAAATCAGAGCATCTCCTCTGAAATATGAAGCAGTGATGAATGATATTAGCTGATGTTAAGGTTCTGTATAACTTTATGCATTTTTCTTTGTGTAGGTCATCATAAGAGTGTCCAAAGAATAATTATCTTGGTAATTTGTTAATCTTGGATTAATATATTGTATAGCTTTGTGATATATTTATAAAAAGCTGTGCTATTTTTTATCCTAAAGACAGCACTCATCTATCTATCTATCTATCTATCTATCTATCTATCTATCTATCTATCAATCTATCATCAGGCTTTTTTTTGCAATAAAATTTAGACACTTTATCAAAAGTATGTTTGATTTATGCAAGTATATATGCATTATTCAGGATGAATGAGGAGTGTTCTAATGCATTTCAGAAAGCATTTTTTATATCCTCTTTCTGAAAGGAAAAAATAAATAATGTTGAAATGTTTAAAAGCTGTTTAAAATTCTAGACAGTTTTCCTTTTAAATCTGAGTTTCCTATTCTGACTTTATTGTATATCAAATTCTGCAGTCTAGAAAACCATGAGAAATGCAGTGAAGTTTCTTTTTCAGTCATTGCCTAAGATGCTAGGACAATCTTAGGTCTTTGATTAGAAACTTGACCTCAACTCAGCCAGAAAATTAGATTAAAGCAGAACTTCAAATCAGATGCCTCAACTGAGTATTACATATGCAAACTATGTGTATATGCAAAATATCGTGATTTTGAAAAATTTGAATACAATGACAGAATGTAGACAAAAGCTGGGTTTTTAGAAGACATTTAGGCACTTTGGTGCTCATTGCTGCAGTGCCTTAGGGACAGATACAAAATGTGACATAGACAACAAAGGTGAGAGTCATAATTGCAAGTGATATGTCTTAATTTTAGCTGTATATACCAGGTTAATCACCCTTGATTGCTTTTATAGTCACGACAAGGAGAGCTTAACATAGCCACATCCTAGGTATAACTTTGAGCATGTGCACTTAGTTTTCCTGCATCCCTCAGTTTTCCAAATAATGTTTTTTACAATCTCCCCACTTCCATTAAGTGAGAAGATAATTTATAAATACAAAGTTGACTAAGAGTGCTGAAAGAACTGTGAAAGAGAAGGGCAGATGAAAATGTTGAAAATCAGGTTTAAATCATCAGCATGTGGATGGTGACTATGCAAAAACAAAGAAAGAAACAAACAAAAAAACCCATCCCCCAAAAAGGGGGAAAAAGTTGCAGAGACTGGAAAATGTGCTGCCAGGTTTTGAATAATCCTCTGAAGAGATGTCCTTGTTCAAAAATCCCAGGTCCTGAAATACTTACTTGACCGTATAGAGTTAGTGATTTGAGAGAAAAGAAATAGAAACTGATGCAAGACCCATTCAGTGCCAAAGAGCGGGTAAATAGGAGGATAACTGTCTGCTCATAGGTCCTTTAAGCCAACCATGCAATTTGGGAGATTTTGTCTTTTTTTTAGTACTTGAAGTTACCTGTGCAATAGAGGGTGGCTAACAGTATGAAAGAGAAAAGTGCATCAAGAACTGGTAGTCACAGGAAATGTCGTGAGTTCCTATGACAACTGAGGACTGTCTGGAGGCTGCAAAAGAATCCCGTCTTAAATATATGCTACTTAAAATGATGAAAGAGGATATTTTCCTTTTATTCTTGAATTTTTATTCAGAATTAGTTGCCTGCTTAGTACCAAGTTGAATACTAATAACATTCAGTACCATGACAAAAGCTGTGGTTGCAGCTTGAGTTTTGTGTTTTGTGAATAATGTAAAACTTATATTCCAAAAAAATTATTAATAAAGCTACCATAGGGAAAAAAGTTCTGCATGTTTATTCATTTATTTTAGCTTCCTTTGCTTTTAAAAACCATAGCTTGTAAATAGTTCACTGTAGAGACCATAGGCTAGGCTGATAAATTTTCATGTGTTTGTCATGGGGAAAATATTAAATTTCATGCTTTGTCACAGATTAATAGGAAAACCATATAAATATTATGCAGAAAATTTATATAATTTCAGTCACGCCTAGAAGAAAAGCAGAATAAAATAAGTTTACATAGGAAAAGAATGGCATTACAATGTTGAGACATCTTGGAATTGCTCAGTAGTAAAAGAGAACCCCATAATATGCTGGGTTTGTCCCTATTTTATTTATATACTGAAAAGAAAGGGCATTAAATCTTCACATGCTTTTTGTGTGATTTATCTCCCCTAAATACCCAACTGTTTGTCATCTAAGGTAATTACCCTAGGTTCTTCCTATAGAGAGAAATAGGCATTTCCTGAAGGTGTTTTCCACTCAGACTCAAATTTCAAGATGAGATTAAGTGCCTTCCACATTTTTCTGCTCCAATAAGGTCAGTAGCACATTTTGTGTGGGCCTGTGGGATGAATGATGGTTTTATTCTTTTTCATACAAGACATTAGAAAGTGTCACATAAGGCAGTGGAGAAGAACAAGAACAAACCACGAGGAATTGGTCTTTTCTAGATGTTGGAACAAAGAATTAGTGCTTGTCTGTATCTAGATACTTTAAAAATTGTAAATGACTCAAAAGATAAACTATGATATAAACACCATAAAAGAACATAGTATTTTCTGTTGCAAAGACTTACGGAAGAGATCTCAATGTGGCAAAAACTGAATTCTGTATGATTGAAAAACACACTTCAATATTTCCTAAATTATTAAGATGTGTTTTATGTATCACACATAATTTCTCTGTAAAGATCTCTCATTTTTAGTATTGGAATTCATCAGTATATCATAATAGCTTTGGGGTTTTTAGTCACTTTGAAATAATACATGGTCCAGCATGTATTTTATCTCTATTTCTTTCTACTGTATCTCTGTGATATTAAATATTTTCCTCTCTTGATTTCAATATTGCTGCTCTTGGGGTACTATCATGCTATGCTTCATCAGTTGAAGCAATAATCATATAATCAGCAATTATATCTTCTCTGGAAGTGTCACCAAGTGCCTCATAACTCTCTTTCTACAATATTTCACTGACACATTTAATCTCAAATGTTAATCTAGAAAACTGATAATGTCCTCCTGGAGATTTAGAGGTACCTAAAAAGAGATGTACCAGTCTAATTTCACCTGCCAGACCTCATGCTTCTTATCTGAAATTGTAACAAGTTGCTTGATTTTTAATTGATGTTGCAAATCTTCTGGTGTCAGTCCTGAGCAGTGGTAATAGCCATGGTGTCATTTAACCTTCTGGTGTTAAACATGCTGACTCTTTTTTTCATTCTTTGCTTTTTTGTGCTCCAATCAAAGTGCTGATCCATTCTCTTGTTATATCAACCTGCCCTCTTTTTTACTGGCTAAGGGCAAAATGTTGATACTTTCAATCACTTCCAATGTGCTTTATTCCATAGCTTGTTGCCCTAACTTTACTGTTGATTATAGTGAAACTACTCATCCAGCCTAACAACTGCATTTTAGGTATTCCAAGTGCAGCAGAATTTACCTTACTGCAACTACATATACGTAATACAACATTTATTTCTATGCAAATATGCTCAGATTCTCCAGTTCCTTTAAATATATCATGGTGCACTATGACACTCTTCTCTAGATGTGAAATTTATCCTTAAATGTCTCTCACCTATATACTCAGCATGTTATGGATAGTCATTCAGTTATGAAAAATTGTCATTTGCCTTTGCTTTTTTGGCTGTCAGTTCCAGCTTCACCACTTCTTTTGATTAAGTGGAGTACATCCTCTGCTGGTAGAAGTAGATGAAATGTCAGTATTTGCATTACCTTGCAAAAAATTAGCTTTTGTGGTTTCAGAATCTGGGTTCTTTTAGTACAGAAGATTGTTGTGCTATTCTCAGTGCTGGCTTCCAGACCAAATTTGTCATAACAGCTGTCAAGGACTTTAGACTTATTTTTGTTTTATTTTCTCCTTCAGCCCTCCTGGTTGCCCCAGCATGAGTGATATGCCAACTCAGGACACAGAATAAACTGTAACTATTTAATAGTACAGAGACTTCATTGAGCTTAATATTGCAACTCTCTGCATTCCTCTCTTTATTAAGAATTTAACCTTTACTCCCCTTCTACTTCTAATGTTACCATGAGGCTTTTCCAACATCCTTGCACATGCTATGAGTCTTCTAACATCAGTAAATTCTGTACTTCTGTTCACATAGAGTTAAGATTGCTTAGGTATATACATTGCTTATATATGACATACTTTCAAATTAATCGGATAAATTAGTATCTCTTTGTAAATGGGATTAGGTATTATTTATTGAGAACAGAAGTAACTGTGAGGGGAAAGAACATTTTCTTAAAGGAATTCCAACTTTTAATCCCAGAATGGAAATATTACCTAATAATAGCAAGGGATTCTCCCTTTGGGCCTTAATTATAAGGAAGCAATACTTAAAGTTTTAAAATTAAAAAAATAATGGCTATTGATGGTAGCAGACAACTGGCAACTTAAACAGATTTGGTAAAACAGAATTTATTTTCTTCCTAGGCTGCTTTACAAATCATTAAAACACTTGCTCAACAAGTTTCCAAACAACCCTCTTTCTGATGACAGTCTGTGCAACAAACAGAAAACATGGTCATTTTGGAACCTTTACTACCCTGGAAGAGATGTACACAGTCTTTCTGGAAAAACTGAGTAGCATTCGTAGATGGTCTTCCACAAAAAGATTAAAAAAAAAGGAAAAAAAAGCTGTATTACAGCAGCACTCTCACCACTCTCACATATTTACTCTGAAAAAAATGTTTATGACTTTAAGATGACAAATACATAAACTGAGAGGCTAAATTCAAAAAAGAAGAGTTGTGCTACTAAGTGATTTTACATAGCTGACAAGAGGTAATAAAGCTGCAAAAAGAAGACTGACAAAGCATTACACGAACAAAGATGGGACTAGATTAACCCCACAAACAGAACTCTTAGGGAATAGTTTTATTTGTTCAAGGACTAGCTAACAATTCATATCCTGTAGAAGGCTGTTTTCATTATACCAGGGTTTTGCAAAGTCAGGATGATGGAGAACCAGGTAAAAGTCCATTGCTGTGATGAAGGAGACATGTAGGCTGAAATAAAGGGTAGTATCTTTTGAAAGTGCTCTCAAATTATCTACAGTTTCCTTCACCCCAGTCCTGCTAAGGAGAGCAACTCTAGAAAATCCTTATATCTCTGGCATAGAGCTCTTTTTGTGTTTATCCTCAAAGAACACAGAAGTTTTGGAAACTATTGATGTCAGCAATCAGCTCTGGTTAGTAATACAGCTCTGGCTGTGCTTTGAAGATGCATGGGAAACCTTGGATCTGCTGAGGCACTGGTAACTTTAGAACACTCTCACCTTTAGCTTTGTTGCTTCTTCTCTTCTGTGGAAAGCTCTGTGGTTTGTCAGTCATTCGAAAGGTCTCTGAAAAACTTGCAGCCAAAGATAGTTGCCAGAGAATAACTTTCTCTGCTGAAAAAAAAAACCAAACCAGAGTCAGAAGATGGACCTTTCGTGAAAAAATGCTAAGGATAGTTACACTTTTGTTTGGGGTGGCTGGCACTGTACGGATTGGATGTTATGAGCGCCTGGGATGTAGGGGAAAATGCTAGGAGGGTCCACAATCAACATATATGTGTAGATAATTCTAGTGAGACCACAGAAATGAGGCAGTTTATGATTTTATTGGTAAATCATAATTCTGCAATAGCGTTAGGGGTTTTTTTTGGTTTTGTTTGTTTGGGATTTTTTAAGAGAATGAACTTTCTCTCACATTGCCTGTAATGAATAGGCAATGGAAGCAATTGCTATCTGAGGTGGCAAAAACTGTCAGTGTGCTTTGTATATTTAGCTGAGCAGAAGCTTCTCATTTGGTCTCACTGTAACCAGAGCAATCCAATATCCTTTTTCCTCATGTGTCTGCTACTTCTTGTTCTTATTCGTAAGATGCAGCCTTTCAGTACTTAAAGGGGACCTTTAAGAAAGATGAGGAAGATCTTTTTAGCAGAGCCTGTTGCAATAGGACAAGGGTAGATTTAGATTAGAGAGAAGGAAGAAGTTTTTTAAAATGAAGGTGGTAAAACACTAGAACAGGTTTCCAGTAGATGTGGTGGAAAACATTCGAGGTCAGGTTGGATGGGGTTCTGAGCAACCTGATCTAGTTGAAGATGTCCCTGTTCATTGCAGAAGCAGTTGGCCAGACCCAATTCATAGGGAAGTTTGTTGCCTCCCTGGGACCTGGGTAAGAGACATCACCAAGGAACTTCCCAGTCTGGTATGGCCCATTGATTATTACCAGCTACTGGTTTCACAGGGCGTTACCAACAAAGACCCAACAAGAGGCTGCAGACAAACAAGAGGGTTTTCAGTGCTTTGAGACAACTGGTCAAGGGAGATGGAGAACAGGTTGTGTCCTCTTCTGTCCTGTGAGTCCTGGATAGGTCAGAAGGATTACACCTTAGCAGTGCCATTAGCAGTGGCATTAACAGTGACATTAGCATCTTTCTCCAAATTTTCTTTGGGGTAATTTTCATTGGGGTAATTTGGTTAATTTTTTAATGCATTCAGCCTTCAGTTATTAATATCAGTTTGTAACTGCCTGTGGAGTTAAGTTGCTGTCTGTTTAATGTGTTCACAGATTTGGCAGGAAAAAATGAAGTTGTATTTGTAAGTTCTGGGATGCTTCGGTTGCTGATGATTCAGCCATTTTCTGAAATCCAAATTCACTTTGTCCTTTGTTGTCCAGCCACATTTTTTTTGATTCAACAGGATGAATTAATGCCTCAAAGATTTCTGCCAAATTCCTGTCTAAGCTTTTATATGCAGAGCAAGATGGAACAGGAGGCATGGCAGGAGTTTGCTAGAATAAATATCACCACTTTTTTCCAGAACAGCTGACAACAGAATTAATTGATACCAGTTGTTGCACTTTTAGGAGGAGATAGAGAACAGGTAAATTCTTACAGTTTCTAAAAGAGATCCATGAAATCTCTAATGCGTGCAGAAATTCATAGAAACTCAGTTGGGAAAAGTGCCCTTTTTGTGAAAGATTTTTTTTTTAATACAGTTCCAAGCCTCCCCTTGACAGGAAAAATATTAACTCTGTTGCATTCCAGAGATATGTGCAGATTTCTCAGTGGTCTGAATACATCACCAGTTCCATGGAATTGACATAATTTATATACAGTGTACAACACGTACTTGTATTGACAGCATTATAACATCCATTGCTTCAGTGTAAGAAAACCAATATGTTATTTGATTTTTGTTATTAAAATTGCTTAGTAACTCAGGTTCTTTTTCAAAGTCTCTTAAAAAAAAAGCAATTGTAAAGTATCAAAGTGCATATGGCAGATGACATGACAAGAACTATATGCATCACTTCCTTTTCTGAGTGGAAAATACCACAGATTAAGAAAGGAGATCTTTCCCAAATACCTCATGTATGATTTTATGGAGCTCATCTGGAGGGCTATGAATTTATCCTTTGTTAACTCTTACTTATTCATAATGCTAAAGTCTGTCTTCAGTTCTGGAACTACTTTACCCTGAAATACCAGTAGCAGGTAGAATGTCATTTGGTATAGGTATGGATGAGAATAAGATTTGAAATATTGCTGCTTGCCCTTCAAATTTGTAATGGTCAGTGATGAGGTCTTGTGATTACTTGATTTCATGGAAAGGGAGCAAGAAAAATAAGTTTGACAGACAATATGGGCAAGAATACAGATTTTTTAAATGAATTCATGTTAATTTTTTTTTTTTTGCATAAGCTGATCACTTTATTATATATATATTTGATCTAGTTTTTGATCCAGCACAGTTTCTGAGATTTGAAATCCAATGTTAAAATGTGGTTGTAGTTTTTCTGGGAGATTTCATGGGGTATGCATCATACAGGTGATGCAGAATGAATCCATGAAATACGTGGCCAAATTTCAAGTTTGTTGTTTCGTGCTATATTAAAAATGTGTTATTAAAGAGTTAGTTACAAATGGTTCTTGTACAATTTCAGCATGAGTATAACATAGATAAAAAAAATTCTGTATAAGAAATGCCGTGAAGTTTCACCAACAAAACCATCAGATGCCAGCACTGACCTCTTGGCATCTGTGCAGTGAAAATATGGATGTCATCTATATCAGTAGGTGTAGAATTCAAGGTCTAGCTGACTGTTAACAATCCTTCATGAAACTTGGATTGCACATATATAGTTTGCATGGCTTTTTGTCACTTATTTTGATGAAAGTAAAAACTATTTAATGCACTAAAAATTCGAGTCTCTAAATCAGGTGAAGAACTTCTTTTCTGAATGGGATACTGGTGGTCCAATTGCATATGGACACAAATGACTGTGTCACAGAGGATGAGTAGTAATGCTTAAAAGGCCTTCAGAGTTCCAAGAAGGATGTAAAAATTTTAATGGGACTGGGTAAGAAGTGATTCACCAGGGGTCAGACAATACTTTCATTTTATTGAGTTAGAAAATGTTTTGGTCTATTAATCATAATAACGTGAAAGTAGCTGCATTTTTCCCTACATTATTCTAAGAAATATCTGTATTTAACTTGCTCTGAAAAAGTAATTCTTACATTAATAACAGCTGCTATAATGCCTGTGTCAATTTATTTATGAGGCATGAGACAAATGATGTCCTCAGTCTCTCAGTTATTCAGATGACTCTTTCATAGATAATATCTGCTGGCTTCCACAGTTTATTTTCAGGTTGTTAACTTTATAGTTTTCTGAGAATACTACACAGTATACAAACAGACTTTCTTCACATTCAGCTTAAACTTAAGAATGTGGTTGATTTATTCATTAATAATTGCTTGTTTACAACCACCAACCTCTCTCCGTCTCTTAAGAATTGACTTCCATGGGAAAAGCAGTTATAAACTGCCTTTCTTTAAAGGGAAATGCCAAAGCAGGATTTTAGAGAGAAAAGTGAAGGGGTAAAAAAGGAGAAAAAATAAAGCAGAGAAAGTCAGAAAGAGAATAAGACAGCTAAAGCCTTGTATTGGATTGCATGGCAGATATTTTGTTGTTTGGTTTTGGGGGAGTTGGGGCAGAGCAGGCTGGGCTACAGGGGTGTGTTCTGTGAGATACCAGAAACTCCCCCTGATGCATCCATCACTGGCCAAGGGCAGATCCATCAGTTTATCTTATCTGTAGAGAAGATGGTAAAATGATGGTAAATGTATTAAAAAACCTCCACCTGTAAGTACAAAAACTTGCAACAGAAAAAATTGCTCCCTTTGTCAGGATTTAACCTAACAAGGGCAAGAACTAGATTTCTATATTACTTTCCTAGCTGCTGCTTTTTCTAAAGCTTAGGTGGAAGTGTACTTAGGAGAACTGAGATTATATGTTCTTGTTACCCACATAACATTTAATTCACTGCACTATTACACTTTTTTCTCTTAGGCTTGCTTGCTGTAATCTCATTTAAATCATATTTTCACCTAAATTTCCCATTTAATCTTTAAATAAGCTGTGATTTCCTCTGATCACACTGGGAATGGCAAAAATTGGGTCAATCCAATATTTGCCATTCCTGCTCATTTCTATGCTTCAGGAAACAGACTCATTTCTATGCTCTTCAGGACAGTAATTTATAATTATATATATTTATTTAAATTTTGTTTATTCACCACTTTTTGAGCAATAGCTGAGTAAATTAAATCAGGTTAAAGTTTATATGTACAAAAATTCAAGGGAAAGGTTAGCATAGTAAGTCTCTGCTCAGGGTCAAAAGTTTGGACACTGCATAAATTTTGTTAGTTGCTCTGCACTCAGTCCAGCAATTAAACCACAGAGGCAGAACTTGAAAGTGAAAAACAATAACCAATTAACAGAGGTAACTCTACTGTGGAAAAAAGCCATGAGAAATACAAATAAGGGAAAATGAAACTGCAGGGTGTTCGAAGGTTTATGAAAGTAAAATGAGGAAACCTCACATCAAAATTTAATATTCAGAAAAATAAAACCTCGCCAAATGAAAATCCTGTTTACCTTGAAGAAGAAGAAGAGGAAACAAAAATAATCTATGGCATAAAGAAATTTTAGGGGTAGCTAGTGGTTTGCATAAACAGAATAAGGGAAATATCTAATTAAATCCACCCTCTGTTGGCGTGAAAGAGAAGCTGCTCCATATAATTTTTTCAACTATAGAAATTACAAAAATTATGATCCTTAGAGCCAAAGTAAACATTTTTTTTTTAAAATTAAGACAAAATAAGAGCATTTACATATAAATATTCTTTCAGGTTTTCTTTAATATGCTCAGTCACAAAACAATTAGGAGAAATAAGTCAGATTTATAACAACTTACAAGAAAAATACTCTAAATACCTGCTGGTTTTTTGGGAAATGTGGCCCTCTTCACTGTTCATAAATAAAGCTAGCATTTGCACACATTTTTACTGAGACTCCTGATGTGTCAGCTGATCTTGTGTGATCTCCACAAGAATTTGAGTAAAGAGGAGAACAATGGAGAAATACAAATTCATGCTTTCTAAAGGAGTTAGATTTCATTTCTCTGTGTTTATGCAAGGATTCTACAGACAAGTGGAATTGTTTTTATGGTTTCCCAGAATCACTGAACCAAAGAATGGCTGAGGTTGGAATGGTTGTGGTTGGAATGGTTGAGGTTGGAATGGTTCAGGTTGGGTTCTCTGGAGATCATCTGAGCTAATCCTTCTACACAACCAGGGCCACCTGGAGCCAGTTGCCCAGGATTTTGACCAAATGGCTTTTGAAGATCTCCAAGGATGGAGACTCCACAACCTCCCTGAGCAACCTGTGCCAGTGCTCTGCCACCCTCACAGTGAAACAGTGTTTTCTGATGTTCAGACAGAACTTCATCTGTTTCAGTTTGTGCCCATTGTCTCTGGTCCTGTCACTGGCCACCACTGAAAAGAACCTGGCTCTGTCCTTCATGTATTTACATACACCGATTAGGTCATTCCAAGCCTTCTGTTTTCTATACCTAACAATGCCAGATCCCTCAACCTTTCCTCACATGAGAGGTGCTCCTGTCCCTTAATCATCCTGGTGGCCCCTCANTTTTGACCAAATGGCTTTTGAAGATCTCCAAGGATGGAGACTCCACAACCTCCCTGAGCAACCTGTGCCAGTGCTCTGCCACCCTCACAGTGAAACAGTGTTTTCTGATGTTCAGACAGAACTTCATCTGTTTCAGTTTGTGCCCATTGTCTCTGGTCCTGTCACTGGCCACCACTGAAAAGAACCTGGCTCTGTCCTTCATGTATTTACATACACCGATTAGGTCATTCCAAGCCTTCTGTTTTCTATACCTAACAATGCCAGATCCCTCAACCTTTCCTCACATGAGAGGTGCTCCTGTCCCTTAATCATCCTGGTGGCCCCTCAATGAGTGCTCTCCAGTATGTCCGTGTCTCTTTTGTACAGGGAGCCCAGAACACAGCTCTCCAGGTGTGGCCTCACCAGTGCTAAGTAAAGGTGAAGCAACATCTGCCTCACCTGCTGGAAAGTTTTTTGTCTACTACAGCTGAGGATACTATCTGCCTTCTTTCCAGCAAGGATGAATTGCTGACTTATGTTCAACCTGGTGTTCACCAGTACCCCCAGATTCTTTTCATACAAGCTGCTTCACAACTGGTTTGTACTCAGCATATATCGGAGCATGGGATTGTTCCTCCTGAGGTTCAGGATGTTACACTTTCCTCTGTTGACCATCATGAGCTTACTGTTGGCCTTTTTCTCCAGTTTTTCAAGGTGGCTCTGGATGGTCCTCTGGCAAATCATTCACTCCTACCTCTTTAGTGTCATCTTCAAACTAGCTGAGGGTACACTGTGGAGGTTTTCTTGAGAAGCTGAAAAAGAACATATGAGATACTCAGCTGTTGTCAAGTAAGTGGAGCAAGAATGTTTTCTAGAACAGAGGTGAACAGGATAGGATTAACCACCACCCATTAATCTACCCTGGAGACAAGCTGCTTGTGATGTCCCACGTGGCACAGTGTTAGAAAGGGAAGAATTAGTGACCTTTTCTGACACTGTTTGTCAGGGTTTTAATCCAAGTAGTTAGAACAGTATTACTATGGTAGTTATTTAGAAATTTTAGAGTAGCAGTGTGTTTAGAAATATGGCTGTCCATCACATCCATATTTTGGGTTCCTAACTGCACATTGTGTCCATAATTGAGATCTTTCATTAGCTTTAGAACAACTAGTGAACCATGACACTGCTGTGTTAAACATTAAAAGTTTCTTAATGTGTTTGTGACAATAGTCATGTTATTCCATGTCAAAGCTGGTCTCCAAGTCCCAAACACAGTGTTCTTGCTAAGACATATTGACTTTTGGAAGGGTTTTCAGGCCTAAGAGGATTCCCAGATGCAGCCATCAACAGTGAAAACTGTAAAATCTTCCACTTTCAAGTTCCAGTATATCTGTTAAATGGAAATGATGAAAACTAATTAATTATTTCTATCTATCTGCCATAGATATATATATCTGCCAAATATAAAAAAGTTTCCACTGATGAAACAAGACTTTATTCTTCCTCAACTCAGCTTTTATTGCCTGGAACTGAACAATAAACAGAAATGTCAGAAAGTATCTTTGCTATTTATATTGTTCATAAAGTATCAAATCAGTTGTGATTGATAAACTGCTAAGGTTTAATAAATAAATGAATTAGTATCCGGAGGCATAGCTCCTATTGTATCAGCTGATGCTGGAGAAGTGGTGTTCCTGCTATCAGCAATCTCTCTAAAAGAGTGTTTGTGTCTTGCCAGCATTCTTTTCTTGTACTGAAAATCTTTCACCAAAGGGAATAGGAAATGGGTTACACTGAGATATAATTTATATGCCTTCAAAACTCTGCTTGCTGTAGTCTTTAAAATTATGAGCCTTGTATCTTCATTTCCCAAACAAACATGGCTTCTGTAATTATGATGTCCATTTGTCTGACTTACTTGTCTTCCTTTTATTAAAATGAACCACTTAACTGGGTTCCACCAAATTTCCCTGAAGCCTCATAAATTCACATGATTTTTGTGATGATCACTAGTGGGACAAATGTATGTGTGACAGAGGACTGGGAAAGGGAGAGGAAGAGTGAGACTCAACTGGGATTCCTGCTGAGTGAAAAGCTGAACTGAATGGACAAGGCTGGAAAAGGGAATAGCTAGGAGATATTGTGGGATTATATAGGGACATAAGAGAGAATGTAAACACAAAGTTAAAGGAAAGAATTTGTCTGTGAGACATACCAGCCAAATTAGTCTAGTCTACACAAGTACCATGATTTGAGGCTTCCTGTTAATGATAGTTCTTTAAGAGGAGATAGAATACATAATATTCTATATATGAATATGGTGTAATTATTACATTGTGTCTATGTGATGAAGTCAAAAAACACGAAGTAATTAAAGTGTTGTCCTTTAGAAGATGAAAGCTGTGAAATTACTGTGTATCATAATGGGAAATTCCAATTATAAGTGTAAAAACCACTTATCTCAATTTATACTGTTGTAATAATGAACACTTAAAGTGTTTTCTTTCTTTTCCATTTGATTATGTTCCAAACAAATTACTTTCGCCCATTTGGACTTGCCGACATTTTGCACTCTTTATGGGGCTGATATACAATGGCAGCTACAGCTGAAAAGTCAAACTGAAATACAGCTACTGTTTCTTCCAGGAGATATTTCACATATCATTTAAACATTCAAAATACCAAAGTGATGGCTGGAGTCCTTGGAGTATGTATAACTCAAATAACATAGCAAAAGAGTCAGTATCAAAGTGAATACTAAACAAAAGTCAAGGGAAAAATCAGATCCTTTAAAATGCAAACACATAAATACGAAAGCTGGAGATAAAAACAGTGGAAGTGCACAAACGTGCACATGCTTAGAATAAAGTTTCAAGAATTCATATGTTACAAGAATAATGTAGGACCACATGTCCATATCTCAGTGATTTATAACAGAAATAGTTGAAATACCTGCCAATAGTTCTAAATCTCTTGTTCAAGCCTTTAACCATTTTTTTAATAATACCACTTTTGCATACATTATTTAAATGTTCAGGGACTTTTTATTGAAACTAGATTAATGAATGTGCTCACTCTTATGATGTTTTGAACAAAAATAGGGCAAAGCTATGCACAGATGTTCTCCTTATTGGGATGCTTTGGTTTGGGTTTTTTTTCTAATGGGGACAGGGCTGCAGTTCGTGATCAGAAAACTGGACCAAGAGCAGACAAACATTGCCTTGGATAAGGAGGTGAAAATGCTGGCATAACACCACAGCTAACTCTCTCTTTGTTTCCTCACCTCAGGCTGGCTCTTAGACAAAGCAAAGGGCAGGGTTCTGTCTTTTGAGGATTCAGATGCATTATGTTGAATTAAGCCTCAAGGCTATTCTACCTAAAAACTAGAATTAAGACTTCAATAGTGTTCAGCCAATTTTGTAAAGAGCTGGTTTCTTGCAAGCAAATGTGTCAGGCATCCAGGAAACAAAGTTGATACTTCTTAAAATTGCATTGACACAAAAGCTGTTGGGTATTTATTGACATTCTCTATTCTTAGCACTTTTTATACAGAGGTCTGATACAACACCTTTGCTAATTTGTAGCAGATACAAGAACATGCGTTTGTTATTACCCTGGCAGATACCTGTCTTTAGGATGTGGTGGCTCTGCTGTGTTTTCTAATTTTTCAAGCTGACAAGAAAAGCTTCAGTTATGACCTTTTCCAAATATTTGGTAATTTCTTCAACATATCAGGCACAGATTTCACAACTCATCAATCTACTTAGCTTCTCATGAAGCAGAAATTAAGAGTCTGTAACCAGAGTTTTCCAGGCCTTTTGATCCACTCTTGAGACTCCACAAGCAGAGTGGAGTCCTCAAATACGCCCAACTAATTAGTAAGAAGGTGCTAAACCAAAGGTTCAGTCAAAAACAGTCAGACAGCAGCTGTTATTGCCATTGCCAGTAATGATCTGCATAATTTTCAGCTTTCTATTTCATTCCATAAGCCAGTTGCAATGGGACATGATCATTATCACAATGGAAAGGTATTTTACCAGAGTTAAGCTGCAGCAATGCTTTCCCTTATGCAAAGTGATGTATTTCTTCAAACGTAAGCCTCCTGGGGAAAAACAGCTCTTGTTGCTACATACATTAATCATTCAATTAAGAGATATGTCTTTAGCTTCTGTGTGTACAGCCTTCCTAATTGACTCCCCATTTTAGGCACATTCGTTTCTCGCACAGTGGGTAAACAATGGATGTCTCAGGGATCCTTGACTTGCTTTGCCTTACAGTCGGTACATCTGAGGCTTGACACACTGTATCTATGGTGCAAAAATAAGTTGGGTTCAAGGCCAGTCCCACAGAGAATATTTATAGAGAAAGTCAATCTGGCTGATTACCATACCATCAGGCATACACAGATAACCTGTTGCAGGCCTCCTTCTGTGACAGGCAGGTGGAAAGATGCTAGGGAGAAAGTTACTTTCCTTGCTCAGAGCTGTCTACACATAGTCCCTCTCTCTCTCCTGTGTATATCCTTTCTGGGCAATGTATCTTTTTGATGTTACTCATTAGTGGAAGGGAGCCATGCAGATAAGAAATCCACAGAGGCAGTTGTTATCTTGGGCAAAAGCAAATCAGGGAAAATGCTGACTGACAGGCTGCTTTGCTGCATAATTGACCCCTTTACCCACATGTGAGTCAATGTCCCCCATCCATATCCATAACGATTTTGTGCACTGGCTTCTGATTGATCAGAAACAGTTTACTCACATTGGATGTAAGGACAACCCCCCAGAAAGGCCATTGATTAAAAAGACACATGAGCCTGTTTCCACAATTTTTTAACCTTTATCTATCTATTTATTTACTTATTTATTTTTGTGCTCTTTTGATTTTAATTGAACTCTCTCAAAGTGAAGAGAGTGGAGTGGCTTTTAACAGAGACTGGGATTTTAAGTTAAATCTGTTGGAGATGTTGAAATACAGATTGTATAGGCTAACTGTAGGCTACCAGGAAGTGTTATGTGCTGCGATGTTTCTTTATGCTGGCTCAAGAGGAAAGCAGCCATGTTGAAATGTCAACATCAGGTTTATTTCCAGAGAACTTCAAATTGGGAAGGTGCTGGGTCACAGGTTTGTTCTCAAATTTCCATGTAAGGAGTGCCAAGGTTATGCCTACAAAAAGTCATCTTCCCAGTGTCACATCAAGTATGAGCATAATCTATTCAAATATGGATTTGAGACTACCACATCTCTATTTGCAAAAGTCAAGGGAGAAATATTTAAAGTAGTGATCATTTAATTTATTCATTTCTTTAGATTGTTTAAATATTCATACGTCCAAAGCTCTGGGTGCACATGCAAAACGTTAATAGAAAATCCAGTAACGCAATGAAATCATATAATACATTTCTCAGAGCTGCTTTGTCAGAGGAAACCTCTGCATTCTAAAAGCTTTATTGTTCTTCTGAGTTTGATTTTTTTTCTTCTTTTTCTTTAACCTAAATTTAGTAGAGAACTTTAGGAAATATACTTGGATTTTTTGAATATCCTATGTAGCTTTTAATGGAGGAGAAAATGAGAGAAATGTGAGGTGAGATGAGATGGAAAAGAGAAGGGGAAAGATGAAAAGGGAAAGCAAAGGAAGAGAAGCAGGAAAGAGAAACAAAAAAGAAAAGAAAATGAGAAAAAGAAAAGAAAATGAGAAAAAGAAAAGAAAAAAGATAAAGAAATAGAGAAAAAATAAAAAGGAAAAGGAAAAGAATAGGAAAAGAAAAAAGGAAAAGAAGAAAAAACAAATACATCTGCTGGTTCAACATACATAACAGAACAAAAGTGTATGTTCTAAACCACTTTTTTATCTGGATAGAGTTTTATGATCCATTAGACAAGAAAATCTTCAATCAAGAAATTTGAAAAATGGTTTACCATTTCAAGCCTCCTCAAAAGAAAATTCATCTGACCTGATGAGACAAATCAGGACCACCGTGGTGATTTAATGGAGCAATCAGCAATGTGTCAATGATGTGTCCCTTCAGAAACCTGACAGGTGATTTGATCCCCACCAGCACAGAAAAATCTTCCACAGAAGACCCTCTTTCTTACACTAGCTGTAGAAACATTTTTCCAGTCAACTGTTTCTTATTTTGCCCTTGAATTGAGGTGGTTTTTTTTGTCCAACTCCTTTGCTTTGACTGGATCAGAATAGTATTGTCTTGACCTAAAGGTATTATTTATGACAGAATATAGCTCTTACCTTTCAAAATGTCAGGCATCAAGTGAAGAAAGTTATTTCTTTGATAAAGCTAAAATAACAAAGTAATAAATATAATTTGCATAGAACTCCAGTTCTAATTGCTGTAAATGTATATTAAACCCAGTGAAATTCACCCTAGGAGTCCAGAAGAATAGCTACCTTTTTTTCTGGATTTTAAATGAGTTACTGTAGGATGACTGCAGAGAAATGCAGAGGGTAAGCAACAGACATAAAACAATTAGGGGCTCATTTTATTTCAAAACTGTTAAAAACAATTTTATGTTAAGTGATTATTTTGTTCTATAAAGTATGCATATTTGAAAGCTTTATTTAAAAAAATCATTAAAAATTTGATTTTAACTTGTGTCAGGGAAAAACTACATTGAGTTGCCTTGCTGCTTCCAAATCTGTTTACTTAAAAGATCTCTGTCTGCCCCACTTTACAGCCCACTCGTGGCCTTACACACAGAAATCCATTTTTGAAATAAGAATGTACTGTAATTTGACATTCCAGGCTGTAGATAGAGTCCTGCATGTATTAGCAGATGCCATAATTGCAAAGGCCAGAGACATTGAAGGCATTATAAATAATTTACTGTATCAATTAATACTCAACATTATATAATTAGGAAGTTAGCATACCCTGTTTATGTAATGCTGGGTGCATCATTAAAAAAAAGATAAATAAGCAGAATGTGAACAAACACTCCAGAACAAAGGAGCTGGCTAAGTTTCTCCTCCCTGCCAGGGCGACTTGATGAAGCTTTGCTGTGATGAAGATGTTATAAACGAATCAGCCAATTTCATGATTAAAGGAATTTATTAAAATATAAAAATATAAAATAGAATAAAGTCACGAGCAAAAGCAGCACCGAGCCCGGGGTCGGTACTGGGTGAAATCGAGTTCACAAAAACTGTCCTTATGAGGTATCCTTTTTATACCCTTTTTGGCTTCGTTAATCTTTTCCTTCTTGCATATTAAAGTAGTCTTGTTGTTTCATCTGGTGATAGTTCTTGGGATCAATAGATGTGTATCTTAAGCCTTCCTGGCGACGCATATTATCTTATCATATATGTATATATTCATACTGAATGCATATCATATGCACATTGAATGCATATCGCTGGAGCCAGACGAGAAGTTTTCCTGGAATTCACGTTCTTTTAAATGCAGATTTTCTGGCAGCTACATGTCCGCGGTCCTTGTGTCTCTCTTGGCTTTAGTAAAAATGCTGTAATCTTCATTTTTAGCACGAATTATTTTGCACCATATATTACAAAGATGTGCACACAGAGGGAGATTTCAGGAACACAGAGGCAAAGTGTTGGTGGCAGCAGCAATCTCCCTCCCAGTGCTACTCCCTAAACCTGGGGCTGTGGAGCAGAGCACATTGCCAGCGCTGCTGTTCAGCCATCCTCTCCTGTGACTGTCCAGCACCATGATTTAGTGTCCTGCCAGACCATTTTGGGAACAGTCTGAAAAAAAATAGCAGCTCAGAATCCAGTGGGTTCAAAGGAGGAGACATCTTTTTCTCCTTGGTCTTTCTGTGTGCTCTGTGTGCACCTAGCTATTGGTGGAGCAGCGTTTTCAGGTGCAACCAGGTCAGGATCATCAATACATCAACTAAAGTGTGATCAGTGAAGGATATGAGTGGGTAGGTAGATTTGCAACAGAAATGAAAAAGTGAATCAGTTTAATATATAAATTCTATTTGTATAAATTTCATATCCACATAAGTTCTGCAAGTAATTTCCATTAAACAGGCATGAACTTGATAGGAGAATTGAGAAGAAAAAGAAGAATTTCTTCTCTAAAAGCTTGGGTCTACATGATGATGTTTATTTTTCTTTATGAAGTATAAAAAAGTCTGTTTAAGCTCTGAGCAGTCGAATAAGGTAATTATTTGCAATGCATTAGCAGTAATATGAAATTTCATATAAAGTATGCGTGTTCTGAATCAAGAGTGACTTTATGTCAGTTCATAATTAAAATCGACACAAGGGGGTTATTTTTGGAGGATGGGAGCTAGTCTTTAAATGTGCCTGTTACAGATCTTGTGTCCAATCCCAGTCTGACTGCTTTATTAAAATGTATTTGGTGTGCTACCCTAGCAAAAATCAATTTTAACACCTTTTTGCAAACAATTCCCTTTCTGTTAGAATCATTTTCCTTTGTAATTATAAAATCAGTGGTGTAAGAAGATACAATTGGAGTTTGAAGAGTATAGTTTGTTTTTTTAATTATATTTAATGAATAATTGAAAATTGTATTAATCTAATGAAAATAAATTTGAATTTATGATCGTTTCATTTTAATTTTTATTAAATCAATTTATTAGATGTTCATTGCAGGAATACCTATACATGTTCTACAGCCTGAACTTGTCTTTAACTAGCCTAAATAGGATCAAACTAGTCTGATGATTTATTCCTATTGTCTCCCAGATTACAGGTGCATTAATGTGGTCAGTTAGATGCCTGCAGTGTAATTTGGTTTCTATTAAAATTGAAGACACAGTTCCTAGTGATGTAGGGAGGTCAATACTTTGTCCATGGAAATGCAGAGCATAATTAGCTAGGAAGGTCTTTGAGAAGAAATTCTGCTTTCATCTTCTTCTGACCAGAAAGATAAGGATGATGCCTACCCCTCATTAGCTTCCATAGAGTCTGAGGGTGTTCCTCATTTTCTCAGCAGCTTACAAGTACCATGGCATAGCTCCAATCCAAGAGCCTATTAAAGGTACACGTACGGCTCTTATTGGCTTTGTGGACATGGGATCAGATATGTTCTATTAGCCCTGAAGGTCAAAGGCAGATTTAGCTTTTGAAGATATTGAAAATTTTTCTTTGATGATGAAGAGATGATGCTTTAAGAGATTCATCTGACATAGTTTTATCCATGTATGAGTTGAGTGTCTGGTCTAAATTTTCAGGCGGGGTTTTTTTTAAGTTTGGCTGTTGTATCTACCTTACAAAAAAAAGCCAATAGGTTTTCCTTTTCATATACTGAGTGAAAGAAAAGTTTAAATGAATGGTTAGATTATATGACCGTTATGGTTTAACTCCAGCTGGCAACTAAGTTCCACACAGCTGCTTGCTCACTCTCCCATCCCTCTGTGAGATGGGGGAAGAGAAATGGAAGGGTAAAAATGAGAAAACTCATGAGCTGAGATAAAAACAGTATAATAATTAAAATGAAATAATTTAAGAAAACAATTTTAAGTAATGAAAAGGAAAATAACAAAGTCAGAAAAACAAAACCCAAGAAGGACAAGTGATGAAATTAATATTATTTTTCACTTCCAGCCAACAAATTCAAAGCCAGTCCCCAAGCAGTGACTTCCTCTCCAACTTTTCCTCTAGTTTTATTTTCATATGGTTTGTGATATTCCTTTGGTCAGTTGGGATTAGCTGTCCTGTGTCCTCTCCCAACTTCTTGTGCATTCCCAGCCTCCTCACTGGTGGTATGGGGTGAGGAGTAGGAAAGGCCTTGACCCTGTATAAGAACTGTTTAGTAATAACTGAAACATCCCTGCATTATCCACACAGTTTCCAGCACAGATCAAAAACACAGCCTCATACCACCCACTATGAAGAAAATGCTTCAGCCAAAACCAATAAATTGGCTAATATTAGATGGACTTGATTATAAGGAACAAATTCACTGTGAAGGCAACTGAAATTTCCAAAATAATTTTCAGTTCAGGTGCTGTCAGGTTTCCTATAACCAGCTTCAGATGTCCTGTGGGCTGCAGAAAACTACTCTGTGGGCATTGGTGTATGCCAGTTGGCTGGATCTACTGCTGGGCACAGTCTTATGATATTTGGAAGTGCTGTTCAGGATATTGAACTGAATCCAACCTCTTCTGAAAAAAGAAAAAATCCTCTCAGCTGTAATTCCGCAAAGACTTACATCAGGAATGTTTTTGATTACAAAACTGATGTAGAAATATGCTTACCTCCAAACTGGCTATTCTGGCCATGCAAATAGTCATTCTAGAATACAAAAAACATTTCCAGTGCCAATCTGAGACAGATTATGAAATGATTCTAATGAAGATTAATGAAATACACAACTTGATTTCTGGACAGTTTTAGATTTATATGCTTCAGGATGCTGAATGTTAATCCCTGATCCAACAAAAACCATCTTTAAACTCGAGAAAGTCAAGGCTATATCCCTAATTTATTTTTCTTTTAGGGAAAATAGGGTTCACTTTTTATTCAAGCTCTGTTGGTAATGAAAACTGGATATTCCATCATAAAATTAACAACCTTACTACGTGTGGCTTGAAACTGTCATTAAACACCCTTTTTGTTTTATCACTGCACATCAAAGTAATGTCCTTGCCTTGGAAAATCTGTCTCTCTTTCTCTCTCTGAGTGAAAAAAATTGATTAGGAAAAGAGATTTATTTACAACTTTGCTAACTAATTTTCTGTGGAATTTGCAGCAAGACTGTGTAGCATAAAATCTTTGTGGTAGAACAGTCTGCATACTCCTAGTTCTCTTTTGTTAAAATTGCAATCCTGATTAATGATTATAATAATGAAATTATTTCAGTTCAGAATCCTACGCATAGGAATTACCTCTTATATACAATTTGCACACAAAATTTTTTTAAAGTGCCAGAAAATTATGTTAGAAAATATTTAAACAAAAGTCTAGGAGAAAAGATAGTATTTTCTTTCTTAAATTCATTTATTCATTATTTTGATACTGAGGGCACTTACCTAAAACCAAAAGATTCTTGTTCAAACTTTTAACAAACTTTCTTGTAACACTTCTGTGAGATTTACTTAAGGTGTGTGAAATGCTCTGGTACCTGCATCTGATAGGATTACATAAAATAAGGCAATAACTGACAAGGTGGGTGTTCATATTCATGTCCATATGATCAGCTCACACACACAAAAAAATATTTTCTCTGTTTGCCAGTTAGACATGATTAGCAATCACAGTTGGGTAGTAAAATAAGCACAAACCCCCTCCAATTTATACTGTCTAAACAATGTAGTTTTTCAAATTTCTGTCAAGAAGAAGCATCAGAGATCGGTTTATCATGCCATTTAACAAGATACAAGGAGACACTTCTTCCTTCAAGGTTATCATATGCCATATGCCCTGCTCTATAGGTTTGCCAAAAGTCACTTAATGCCATATGTCCTGAGCCATTTGTTTCTCAAATAGTACCTCAGCCATTGCAGATGCTATCTGATATAAATAATCAGAAAATCTAATGTTTGTGCACTGCTGTGATTTTCTGTGTAAAGTGAGTATCATGAGAGACTTGTACATGTTAAACCCTAATATTGATTCTTCATAAGACAATTCTCAGTGGCAAGCATCGTTCCACCTCCTTGTACCACTCAGAAGAGGGGGTAGGTTTGTCTGCACAGGCAGGTGAATACCAACCCAAATAAGCAACCCCACCTTTCCCTAACAAAAATACAAGAGCTTCTGAAGGCTGAGAAAACCTCTCAAACAGCCTTTAAGAAATGGTATTTAATCACAAACTGCTCACAGGTGTAGTGAATTGCTGGAAGAAGCAGAAGGCAGGGACCATCCTTCATCTCTAATTCTTTCTTTCTTTCCTACAGCTGTTAGCTGCCTTGTCAAGCAGATTCTTGAAAATTCAGAAAAAAAAGGTTTTTCCTGTGCCACTGCATAAGATTCATGATGCTTTAAGCAGGACCTTAATTTAGGGCAGAAGTAGTGTAGCAGGCCACACACCACAATAAGCTTTTCTACTGAGTTATCAACTTTCTCAAGAATCTAAATTAGAGATTTGTGGAAGCAGAAAACATCTTTGAGGAAATATATTATAAGATTTTTTTAAAAATACTAAAACTTTGTCTTTAAAGACAAAACATTTGAGTATAGTTTATTACAAGGGAGTTTTTTAATTTGTTACTAATTTAATATTTTATTAACTCTCATAATTTTACCTTATATCTGTCTTTTAGCCTAAATATTTTGTAAAATAACATTCAAAGAAAATCTAATTTTCAAACCTTAGAAAAGATGTATAACAGGAGAGAGATACAACTGTTGCTGTTGCCAGTGATCCAATCATCAGAGCACAACAGAGATATCCATTTATGTTTACTTTATATTTCTCTGGTTTAAGCAGACCTGTTACAGCCTTTGAATTTGAAAAGAGAGTTGAGATATTGCTCGCCTCCCTTGCAGGATGCTGCATGGATTAATTAGCTAAGGTTTGTTTAACTCTTTGAAGGTGAAGAACTCTATTTAGATACTAAGCATTACTTTCATGTAGGAAAATAAGTTACATGCTGGCTAAATGGCAGTGCTGGGGTAACACAGCTGTCTGGCTTGAAGTTACAAAATCACTCTTCCCATTCAAGGCCTCACAGCATCCCCAGTGTTGTCTCTCCAGAGTGTGAAAGTGGCAGGTGTTTGTGGCCATTGCTGGGGGCACTGCAGCTCTGGAAAAGCTGAGACAAAATGGCAAAAATGCAGCAAGTCAGAGTGTGATTACATGCACAGACAGGAAAGCAATTAGAGTGTCAGCAAAAACTGTGATTAGAGTTGTGATATCATTTAAATGTGTTCTCGTGCTTTTGTCCTATGCTTTCTGTGCAACCAGGTGTATGGGCACCTTCTTTTGGTCTTGTACTACATACAGGGAGCTGTAGTAAAAATGTTACTATTTTCAGGCTATTATCCCTTTCCAGCTTAAGCTGAACACCAAATATTTAGTGATTTACACCGCAGACAAAATTCTCTGGTGAGAGTTGGAGACTGCTAATTCAGCCTCTGTAACAGATATATGGGCAGCACATGCTGTTCCAGCCCCAGAAATGCAGCTTCCAGTGTCACACAGTTGTATTTTGCTTTTTTATTAATTAAGGACAGTATTCAGTTCTATATCAAAAAATCAATTCAGATGCCCTTAGGTATGGAAGGCACTATTGTTATAGTCATATAGTAGCGGAATTTGGTTAACCAGGTCTTGGATATCTATTTAACTGGGATTTTGAATTCCCTGACCTCATTGACTAGATTTTTACGGATTATAACAGGAATCAAATTACCTAGTGTGCTTGTAGACATTTGCAAATAAATGTGTAAATCCCAAACAACCTCTTTTCATAAGGGCACAAAATCAATTCTGTAAATTGAGGTGTTTTGAGGTATCACAAAGGTGGTCTTGGAGATCCCACCTGGCTTCAGATGATGCTTCAGAAGGGTTAGATGCCAGTATAAAGACAACTGCACAAAAAATGCTTAAAAGTTCCAAAACCTTATATAATGAGGCTGTAAGTGGCACTGAGTTTTTGAGATGACATTGTGTAAAGCATGGTTGATTTCATTAGACATAGAACCAGTGAAAGTCTTGAAGGGAAAACCACAAAGTGATTTCATCCAGAGTAAATCTGAATCCACTCTGTACCAGTCCTAATATGGGAATACATAATGTCTTTTGAGTTTCTAAATGAGAAAAATAGTTCTTGTAATACTGTGTTTTGTTTTGTTTTGTTTTCTAATGGCCTTCAAGTGACAACAATAAGCAGTTAAAACGTGCAGTTTTCTCCTAGGAAGACTGACTCTGACAATGATGAATGAAATATGCTACCCTGACAGGGTTTTCTGTAGCAATCATAGAAGGCAACAAGTCTGAGCTTGGGTCTTGAAACCACTGAAGAGAGGGGAAAAGAAATTAAAATTCAAAAATCAATATTTTCAATACTACATGTCTAGTTGTACAAAATCATCATAAATCTTCTACAAAATCAGAGCTGCCAAACCTCAGGAAATGCTGCTGTGCCTTATATCATGTCTTGTTCTATACAAAGAAGAAATGAATGGGCCTATACAAGGACGTTAACAGAATTTTACCATCTTTTAAAACAGAGAGGTCTGAAGTCTGCATGAAAACTCCTTCATAAATCTTGGAAATCTCTGATAAGTTACTACAGTTGTTCAAGGATCAAAATAATTTGTTTAATTGAAAGTAACAGGATCTATACTGCGCAGCACAGGATGCTTTGGATGCCAGCAGACTGCTGATCAACAGACTGTTTCTGTAGCAGCAAAATTGTCAGTATCCCAACCATAAGCAGGTGATTATCTGTGTTTTAAATATTCTAATGTGATTCCTGGAATCTTTTTGACCAGCATGACTGTCTCAAGAAACTTGTGGATATACTCAAGTTGTGCTAATCGGTGCAATGATTTCTAGACTGTCAGCTTTCAAAGTTTTGGTGGCTTTTTGTTGTTGCTGTTGTTGGGGTTTTTTTTCTGCTTGATTTTTTTTCCTGGAATCCGTGTAAAAGGACAATTATATAAAAATATAAATCAGTGGTCTGACAGTGAATTTTCCAGGAAATTTTGCATTATCTTTATTTTTTAACTTTTATTGCCACTCAAAAGAAGGAATTCCTAAAAAAAGCATGAGTAAAAATGCCTAACTAAACATCTGATTCAAAACACAAGACTACAAGATGATTATATTTACATTTTCACAAGAAAAACGTAAGGTAAAGAATAAAAAGAATTCTGAGGCTACAGTGAGAATTTTCAAAGGAATCAAAACATAAAAATAAATTTTCTGGCTGAAATAAACTTAAATATATTCTTTATGGGCCCCAAAGAAACAATCCTTTGAGAATTTGCAAGCAGATCAAACTAGAAATTGTTTATATTTTATAAAGCTATAAAAGAAGCCCTAAACAGCTGCCAAAATTAAATATGGATCCCTGCTGCTTTATAGCATTAGTAAAGATACGATGAAGGAAATGTAGCTCACCTGGAATTGTTTCCCACTGAATGGAAGCTCTTATCATGAAAATCACCTTAGATAAGCACAACTGTACACAAAAAATGTTCATAACATGACTCGGGACCTAATTCTGAAGGCAGAAGGAAACGTTTCTTTCTTCCTACTGGTGAAGAAAGGAGAGCAAGGGCTTCAGAATGTTGCTATTTAGCTGTTGCTTGCAATCAAGTAATGTTTTAGGAGCTAAGCATGAAAGCTGGCTATGACATCAGATGGGAAAATCTTGAAACGTAGTGATTCACCAATACAGTAAGAATTTTTGTGTACGTGTTTAGTCCTTGGGTGCCTACAGTGGAAATATCTGGTAAAACCAGAGAGGTGATCTTGAGCATGTACCCAGATTCCTTAGCTCAGCAGTAACTATAATGAGACTGTGTTTAGTGCCAATTCTGTGGAGCTAAAAACAGAGTCAAAAGGAGAGTCAAACACTGACAATTCACGAGACGGAAAACATAGCTTATAATTTTTGGTTACAAGTGTTATGTATTCAGTTTAATAGCAAAAGCTGTGAGGACAGAGATGTTTGACAAAAAGAAAAGATCCAATGTGGAGAGAGTGAACAGAAGGGCAAAACAGAGCAAACAGAGATGTTTTAGTTAAATAGCATCATGATATCTCATCAAGTTTCATTCCATTTGACCTGTCATATCTGGCTGTTCTTGAGTTGCATCCAGAAGCTTATGACAAGATAAAAAGGATCACTTCATTTGAGGCCCTAGTTTATAGAAATATAAGAAACAAAACCAAACCTGTTTTGCAGCACTGAAATTCTTGGTGTTTGGTTTGTTTGTTTGTTTGCTTGTTTGTTTGTGTTTTTTTGTTCATTTGTTAGGTTTGTTTATTTATTTGTTTGGGGGGGTTCAGGGTTTTTGGGTTTTTTGAGGGGGGGCAGGTGTGGGGTTTTTTCCTGGTTCAGGCAGGTCTTTCCTGTCCTCAAGCCTACACAGTCTGAGAACATGCAATTCCCAGTTTCTCTCATTCCCTCAGATCTCAGTGTTTTTGTGATATTTTTGTAAGAATCAGTGGTTTTTATTTTAGTTTATCATTGAGACCTTTCTTGGGCCATTGCACTGACAGCAGGAATTGAGCAGATGTCAAACTATAACTGGATTGTTTTGCTGACTACTTCCAAAATTACTCATTTGAATGACCACACTTGATTCTTTTGGGTTACAAGTCTTTGGCACTCACTGAAAAAATGATGCCACAACAATTAAATAAATATGGGCAGAACAAAGTGACAAAGACAAAACAGCTTCTTTACCTCTTCCCACCCTGCAGTTTGCTGCAGATAACACTAGTGACAATAAAAAGTGTGAGAAATGGAACTGCACTCATTTGTACCCTTTTGCAAGATCTTTTAAACTGAAGCAGCTTTGACATTTCTAATGGAAATTTCAGACCAGATGCTCCAGAATGTGATAATGGTAGTTCTGGTCTTAGCAATCCTGTTTCACCCAGGTCAGAGAAGCATGGAAACCCCATTAAAGTATGATACTGGGACGGTATTCAGCTTTGAGTATCATATCATATTATATCATATCAAAGCAATGGTCTGCCTTCTTTTGTTAAAAAAAAAAATTGAATAGAGGTTTCACAAGAATGAAGTATTACTGTTTTGTCTTCTATTCAAACTTGAGAATTGTACTGAGTTCTCCAGTAGTTTACCTAAAGACAAGTACAGCAAGACTGATTTTCTGAGGTAAAATTGGGGGAGGGGTTGCTTTCTAACAACCTGTTTTCCTAAATATTTCCTTGGGGAAAAAAAAGGAAACAAGAGCAAATTTCTGTGTGAGCGTTCCAAATGTTTTATTTATCACTTACTACAAATCTGTGCCAGGATGATTTTCAAAGCAAAAGGTCTAAGACTCTGCTGGTTTTGGGAAGAGACACAGCTGGGAGCTGACCCCAACTGACCAAAGGGCTATTCCATACCATATGACATCATGCTCAGTATATAAATGGGGAGAAGAAGGAGGAAGGGGGGGACATTCGGGTGTTTATCTTCGGGTTATGGTGTTTATCTTCCTACATAACCATTACACATGATGGATCTCTGCTTTCTTGGGGATGGCTGAGCACCTGCCTGCCCATGGGCAGTGAGGAATTAATGCCTTGTTTTGTTTTGTTTTGTTTGTGTGCATGACTTTTGCTTTACCTATAAAACTGTATTTATCTCAACCCATGAGTTTTCTAATTTTTGTTTTCTAATTTTTCCCTTCAGATTCTCTCCCTTATCCTGCTGGTGGTGGAGTGAGAGAGCAGCTGCATGAAGCTGAGTTGCTGCCTGTGGTTAAACCACAACAATGACAATGTGGGCAGTGTGATTTGGGTTTCCTTCTTTTCTTGCAATTAAGTTTGTCATTCACAGCCCATGAACATATATGAGGAAGCTCACAGGTTGGAGAATTACTCATTTCTTTCAATCACTCTGTGCTTTGTATGAGTTGACAGTGCTTGGTTACATCTTCATGGTTTTCTTTGAAAACAAAGAGATGGAATTGCTATTTTACTTTTTAAAATGAAAGGGATGACTTAAAAAACCAGCAAATTTTTCTTTGCAATGGGTCTTAAGCACCTTAAATAGTTAAATTTTGCTTTGACAGTCATAGTGCTGTGGCGATTATTCTTTGATGCAATGAAACACTGAGTTTGAACTGTACAACATGCATATGAAAAGAAATTTTGCTACTCTGAGCACTTAAAATATAAATAATTTCACAGAACCTTACCTCAGAACAGCCTGAAATAGGACAACCTACATTTAATTTTAAAGTCTAACCCTGCATCACTGAAGTATTTTATACAACCTTATTTGTCTATTCCTTTTCAGTATTTTTAGATTTATTGCCTTTCTATATACAGATTGTCTCATATGTACTGTTTTCAGTTAGTTGTCAACAATTTAGAATTAATGCAAATAATTCATGCAGATCTGGGGAAGATTAGCCTAGCAAAAGTCTAGTCCAGGGATATTATCCTTGACAGATGTCAAAAATAACAATAGCACACAAACCACTGAATATAATTGTTCTTAATATTTTCATAATCTAAAGTCACTACAAAGGCTTTCACCATATTTGTATTAAAGCACAATAGCAGATGGACTGTCTGCAACCGTTTGCATAGCTGCAGAACTGTAATCCTTCTTAATATAACAAAGCTTTGCTGACTTTCTTCGGTGAGTCTAGTAGATGTGGGTGAGATATACGAAGCTATTTAGGACTGTAGCCTGTATTTTGGTCTCTCTTTCCCACCAACTGATATAGGAACTAGACACCTAAAAGTATCAGAGGACCTGTGCCTGAAGTCCTTGAGGGGTGATTTCAAAAGGTTTCTAGTAATTTGTCATAGTTCAGAGGTTCACTAAATTAGTTTTAGAAAGCTTCTGAATAAAGCAAGGGGATAAAGAAAGATGTATTTCTTTAACATGAAGCTCATCTTTGCAATCTGCAGCTGGCTTAGGTCAGCATAATTGGGTTTATTCTTCCTGAAGCCTTGTGCAAGATTCCAGCAATGTGACAATGCTACATAATAAAAGGTTCCAGCTTGCCTCCCTTAATTGCAGACTACAGGGAAGGATGCATAGCCTTTTGTATACTGTGTCCTTCAAGATTTTGGTATCACCATCAAAAATTTGTGTCCCTAGGGTCTCGCTCTCATAAGAACTGAGAATATATTTGCTCTGAATGTACTCTGAAAGTTGTGAACTGAGTGTACCTGAGACAGTGCAGAATGTCATTATTTTGTTCTTCAGTACAGTTAATACCTTTGCAACAAAAATGACTAGTATCCAGTCTTTCACTAAACCTGAAAAGGCGAAGCTTCCCACTGAGATTGTAAGCTGTATTTCCTCAGCACTTAACTATCCTAATTTACTACTATCTTAAGTTTCTCCAGTACATAAGAAGAAACAGCTATAATTATCATCATGACTAAACAAGACTGTTTAGTTCTTTTAGCTGAGAATCTGTTGTACTGAAATGACAGCAACTTTTTTACAATGTGATGATAGCATTACCACTGAAAAAGAAGAAACCCAAACAAACCACCCTGATGTCATAGATCATTGTTAGTACCTGTAAGATATAATTTTATTTCTTTTCTTAATTATTCTGCAAGTGGAGTTCCTCACTATGGAACACAAAGCTTTTGTCAAGAAATAGTATTTGAATGATGAAAGATTTCATGCTGGCAAAGCTTACCACTGCTAGCAGAAAAAAAACATTATACCAGTAATAGCAGCTTATTTTACTTTGAAAAAAAATTCCTTCACCATTAAGAGGTACCATCTTGTACAGAAGAAGTACATATACTCTTCCCTGCTTTCCACCAAATAATTGGGTTTTCTTTGTCTTATCCTGTTTGGTTTTGTTCATGTTTTTCTGACATTAATAAAATTTGTTTCTGGTTTTGGTATTTGTTGGTCAGCATGTGACTATTCCATACAGATTTTGCCATCTAGCAGGGTGGATATCTCAGGATACTACGGGGATCTACTTCTTATCTGTCCATTACTTTTAAACTGGACAGAAAACATGTCTGCTTATCCTGAAACTCCAAGGTAATAAAGGTTCTCCAAGCTTCTCAGAGCTTGCAGCCCTCTTACCCACTGCAGATAATTGGATTTGACCCAGATTCTGGTCTTTAGCATGATGATTGATGGTCCATTGTCTGGATCTTGTCATACTCCCATGACCTGTACATCTAAAATTTATTTGACCTTCAGCATGCTTTCCGTGCCAAGTCGTATGACCTGTGAGCGTCTTGGTTTCTGCTGACAAAGATATTTACCAAGAAACTGCAGATTTCTGTTCTTGTGTACAAGTGGTGCCACCTACAGTACACAGTCAGACAGCCATCCTTCCTCCTGGCCACTCCACTGCCTTCCAAGAAATCCTGTGACAACCTTGAAAAGTCAATGTGACATGAATTCTCTCTCACACGGGCCGCTTAAAAACCTGGGCATCCCAGATAAACTAATATTTTTGTTTCCCTTGTTGCCAGTGTGGAAAACTTATTGAATGAAAAAACCTCCTGAAAGAGATTAGTGAGGCATTGTTAATCATACTCAGGAAATGTCTATATCAGCCCATTGACTGTAGAGGGAATGCAAATAAATGCTTAACCTAGCCACAGCTATTAGAGTACTGTAATTACACAAGGTAACTATCCTTACTTAGATATCCCATTTTTCTCACTATTTTCTGTTGCCTTTATTGTGACTAATTTGCGTAACTGAACCTAAAATTTCGTGGGAGCGGAATCTCACTGTGTTGGGTCTGGCTGGGAAGGGGTTCATTTTTCCCATAGCAGCCCTCACAGTGCAGTGCTCTGCATTGGTGGCTAGAAAGGTATTGATAACACACCCGTGTTTTGGGTACTGCTGAGCCGTCCTGGCACAGCATCAACACTGTCTCTCCATCATTCCATCACCATCAGCAGGGTGGGGGTGGGCAAGGCCTTGGGAGGGGACAGGACTAGGACAGCTGACCCAAACTGACCAAAGGGATACTCCATACCATGTGATGGCTGCTCAGATATAAAAGCTAAAGAAAGGAGGAGGAAGGGGGAGGGGGGGGCATTCTTTATTTACAATGTTTGCCATCCAGAGCAACTGTAACACATGCTGAAGCCCTGCTTCCTGGGAAGTAGCTAGACATCACTTGCTGATGAGAAGTAGGGGCTGATGCAAAATCTTTGCATTTTTTCTTTGCTGGTGCATGTGCAACCTTTTGCTTTTGCTTTAGTGAATGATCTTATCTCAGCCTTGAAGGTGTTTTCTGTTTTATTTTCTCTTCTCTATCCATCTGAGAAGGGGGAGTCACAGAGCTTCCTGGTGTGCACCTGGTGTCCATACAAGGTCAACCCACAGTAGCAACCACAGAGGGTCTGCTGTGGGACTAGTTTAACATCATCAGTGACCTGGATGGGGCAATTACTTTATTTAAATAATTCAGTGGGATCTAGACAGGTTGAAACAATGGGTCTAGGTTAACCTTATGTCATTCAGTGAAGGCAAATGCGAAATCCTGCACCTGGGAAGGAGGAGCTCCTTGTAAGAATCCCCCCATCAGCTGGGGCTGAACAGCTGGGGACCAACTCTGTGGGAAGGGCCCTGGGGATCCTGGTAGGCAGCAAGTTGAACTGCCAACAGTGTTTGAAGGTGTACTAACAAGATCATGGTCAGTTGCGTGAGGGAAGGATTATTCACGGTTTAGGGTTCCCCAGCATGAGAAAGACACTGACAAACTGGAGCCGGTTTAGCAGAAGCCGCCAAGGGGTCAGTGCCTGGAACAGCTGCTCTGTGAGGAAAGACTGACAGAGCCTGGCTTATTCAGCCTAGCAAAGGTGTGACTTCAGAGGGGTCTAACATCAGCCCAGCCAGTTCTAAAGGATTATAAAGAAGACAGTTCTAGACTCTTCTTGATGCATGTGGAAAGCTGAGAGACAGCAGACATAACTTTAAACCAGAGAGATTCAGGCTGGTTACAGAGAAAAACCTTTTCCCCATGAGGAAAGCACAATAGAGGAGCAGGCTACACACAGTGGTTATTGAGTCTCCACTCTTGGAGGTTTTCAAGGTTTGCAAAACATTCTAAACAAATTAGCCTGACTCCTTAGTTGACCCTGCTTTGAGAGGAGGTTGGGCAGGAGACCTCCTGAAGTCCCTTCACACATGAACTACCAATGACCTCATGGACTGGCCATAATGAGCCTTTAATGAAAGCATGTCTACCAGGGCATGTTATCTTCTACCATATGGAAAAAGATGAAACAAACATGACATTGATGCATGCATCTGCTCTGCTGAAACAACGTTTATGTGATGCCTTTCTCAGTTGTTACAACAGCAATCCATTTTAACTGTGGATAAGGGAGATGTTTGTTTGTTGAACAATACCTTTCACAGGATACACACAAACATTCCACATATTCAGAGCTCCCTATTTCCTCTTCAAATATGTTTCTAAAGTCTGAAAAATGAGAACATTTGCTACAGAAAGATGAGAAGAAGGCAGAAAGCAGTGTCTAGACAATGGGAATCACACTGTTCTTACCTTAGGAAGCTGCCAGTATATGAACAATGAGTTCAGAAAAATAGTTCAGGTCATATTGAACACTGTGAAAAAGCTGAGGCAAATAGCAGAGAAAATGGAGGAACTTTAAATTGCAGAGTCTTGAAGATTCATTTCAGTCAGGGCTACAGGATTCTGTGTGATTTCTAAAGCTAATGTGCAACACTACTCACCTTAAATACGTGTTTAGGTGCACTTGAAATCACAAGACTCCAATGAGATTGGATGAGAGGATTATGGTTCATAGTCATTTGAACAGAAGCTGAAACTTTATTATGGTTATAGTAATTGGCATATTTTTATGGATTAATTTTTTAATTTGGCATCCGTTCAGACTTCATTGCTCGTGCTACAGTAGTAGTATGATGGATTACTGTTTTTTCCATTATTATTAAATATAATTATTTTTGCTCGTGTACCCAAATGTGAACAACGTCAAGAGTTCTAATCTAATAATACAGACTGTTTGGAAAATATGTGCTGTCAATTAAAGGCATTTTGTAATAGAAACGATAAAAGAGTCATTAATGAAAAGTAGCTTGCCTCCCCAAGTACTGAGTTCAGTTAATCAAAGGTGCTTTGAAATTGAAATCATCAATTAACTTTGCTTGGTTTTGTACTGATCAAGTACTTTCAGAATTGCTGGAAATCTGTGAAATTAAGTTATTCTGTAAAAGAAATCAAAATTAATGTGGATTTTTTTCCAAATACATTTTATTCTTTCCTTCCAAAAATGTGTTATATATACATTTCTGCCAATGTTTAAGTGGAAGAAACAGGCAAGACTAAGCTGTGAAATTACTTGATGCACTCCATTTTTTAATGGCACCTCATTTATATTTTAGAGGGTCGTGCAATAGACAATGAATCTGTCCAATATATATAGTTTTTTTCTTATTTTCCTGTAATGTTTTAACTGGCACTCTAATGCTCAAAACAAATTTAAAATTAAGAATGTAAAAAAATTATTGAGAAAAAGAAAAGCTATATGATCAAATCTCTGGTATGATTGTTCTGCAAATGAATCTTTCTGACAAAGCTGTGTGTCTCTTCAGTTCTCCAACACGAATTTGACACAGGGAGAGAGTGATGCAGGCCAGTAGAAAGTGTTGTATTAGCTTCCGTCTTTCAGCAGTGTTTCCAGACCAGAATTTCTAGTGGCTGAAAACAGCAATTTTACCTGCTGCATGGTTTTACTAAACTTTGACCAAATTATTTTTCTTTATTTTTAAGAAAAGGCTTTCTTCTGAAAATGTGTTGGGGTTTTTTTCCCCACCACAGGACTGTGAGCTTATATTTTAAATTTCATGGGTGTAGAGGCCCAGAGAAGTTTGCTTTAGTCACAGGGTGGTGCATCCCCCTGCCCCCAGGGCCGCATTATTACCTAAGAAATTAGGTCTCAACAGTGAGGAAGCAGCACCTGGGGTAAGCCCCTCTCGAGATTGTCAGAAACATTGTTTCCAGGATCCAACAAGTGTCTAACGAGTACCTGTTTTTTAATGAACAGCCTTGAAAACCTATTTTTCTTTCCTGGATAGCAACCCAAGTGGAATAGTATATTTATTATTGAACCTTCAAAGAAAGTCTTGAATGGTGACCAGGATGGAAAATTTCTCTAACTAAAGCCCACTCTCTTGCAACCCTATAAACAGCAGTCCAGGGTGAGACCCTTTGAGCTCTCAAATCCCAGAAGATAAGGGGATAGTGTGTATGTCTCAAGCACCAATAACCAGATGGCGGTGGAGTCAAGCAAGGACTGTCAGAAATAATAGATCAGAATTGTTGGTAATAACCAGGGACTATTGGTATTTACATGCCATGAGAAGCAATGTTTTGGCTGGACAAGGGACACCAGGTGGAGGCAGGGCAGCACTTTTCTATGATGAAGAACCACAACACAGTACAGTGCAAGTGCAGGGATGAGGTCAAGAAGTGGGAATGGGTTATAGTGTGGGATTAAGACAACCAAAAGTCCCCAAAGCCATTTCCAGAAAGGCCTGAAAGAACAGACTGCGTATGATAACTAATTTGCACAGAAAATGACAAGCCTATCTTTGGGGTGGAGAAACCTGTACAAAGATGCACTCCTAAACCTGAGTGATGCCCCTCAAGACATCTCACTGGCTGAACCAATGGAGCTGGATTGATGCTTATCAGCTGGATCAATGCTGGAACCAGGACTGGTGATCTATTTTTCTCTCTCTTTTCCTCTTTCTTTACCTTTTCTTTCTCCATTTCTTTAATTCATGTCTGTAATTTCTCTCTTCCTTTCACCCTACCCTTTTATCCAAAGCTCACTGCTGTGTGCTTATATATTAGTCAGGAACTAATATTCCAATTTTGATTCCAAGTGTGTAATTTACTAATAAAACTTCCTGAGTGTTTGTGGACCCTCTGTTGTCATTCCTCTTATGAATCTTAGGTGCTTGAGGATGAGTGGTCACAATGGGTTCATATATTTAAAGCTTTATAATAACCTTGCACTCTTTATAATTTCAGTCTGAGAAGGAATATTTTTTGCTGCAAATTGTTTAGTAAACAAAATTCCCCAATACTCCCTAGTTACTGAAGGATAAGCAGCTAAATTACAATGCCTAGTCCAGCTTTTAGCTAAAGAAAAATTAAACATGCACAGAACAGTTATAAATATTGCTAGCTGGAGTAAAGCAAGGTTTAGTTATGCATAAATTCATGGTAAATTGAAAATGACAAAGAGAAAAACAGTCAGAAAATTGATCCCAGGGATACAATCATACATCCCTCACCCAGTAAGAAGTTCTCCTAGTTTTACGATGCACAACTTAAACTACAAAGGTCTTCATGTAGGACCTATTACATAGAAAGCACCAAAAGGCTTTACCTTCTCCTGACAGTAATAGGAGTTGAAAGGGCTCAGCAGTATGACAGGGGAAATGTGCACCTTTTATTTCTCAGAGAGTCAATCATGTTCTGCAAGGTCACAGGCTGCCAGTAAAAGATTTTTAAAAGCTTTCAGCAAAAGGGATGAATAAAATGCTTTTCAAAATTTGTGTTCATTTCAAATGTCATAGCTGTAACATAATAGTAATTGCAATAATTTGCTGTATTTCTACCATGTTGATAACAGCATAGCACAAAGGAGCAATGACAAATGCATTCTATAAATGGCCATGCACTTACTGTAAGTATGTCTATGCTCTCCACAAAGAATGACAACAATGTTCTGTGTGGGTAAATAAACCAAAGACTGTACATAACCTTGGAGTCTTTGGGAATGAATGGTTGATCTTGATAGATTTGAAATGACTTGTCAGTCATTTTAATCAATTTTTAAAAATTTATTAAAATATTGTATTTTTGCTGCAGAAACCCATAAGATGATTTTAAAAAGCTACTACAAATCTATTATAATCTATTATTATAAGTAAGTACTTATAAGAATTTCTGTATGCCTTTCTACATTCCTTACTACTTTTCTGCCTTCTAAACTCTGCAAAATTTCTTAATAAAATTACATAATGTAGTTTTAATTATAAAAGCACGTGATATGACTGACCATATTCACATACATGAATGGTTAGCATAGCTTGAATATAATCTTAATTGGAAAGAGTGTGTTACTGAAAGCCAGAGTAATCTTAGCTCTGATGTTATGAACCACTTTACGTTTTTCAGAATAAGCCTATCGTTAAGGTGACATATCAGCTCTCATTATGTCAGTATGTCAGATTATACAACATAAGTGATTGTGATATGTCAAAGCTGGCAGGACTGAAAAAGGAAGGACTTGCTAATACAGTATAAAAGTTTCCAGTATTTCTCTTCCACCACAAGTATGTCCTGTTGTATAAAACCAAATATAAACCGATGCAATTATTACTTGCTGTCACATGTAGGTCCTTGCCAGTTTCCAATATTTTCTCTGCAATGTGAAGTACTTCCTTGGTGGATCTTTTCTCCTATGCCAAAGGAGAACTAGAAACTCTGGATCATAAATCCGAAACTCTCTCATTTTTTGCTTATGTGGGTCTCCCTATTCTGCACCCTGAAGAAACATCCTCCAACATTTTTTTCTGAAGTTGAATTAAAATGAACATCATATAACAGGTTTTTTTTTCTGAAGACATTTTAAAGCTCGTGGGTTTGCATCTTATTTTTGGTTTTGTTTTGCTTGTGCTCTTTTTGTTTTATTTTTTTTTTTCCCTGGGCACAATCCATTTCCTTCATAGAAGGCTAAGATGCTACAGCAGCAGGTAGAGCTTGGAATCCAAAGGAACAGGAAGTCTAATACACCTCCACTTCTGAGGCACACTTCCCTGCAGGCCTTCTTCTTCCTGTCACTATTGTGCCTCTCACCATTAAGGGTACTTAATGGTAGCCCTTCAAGCTGCTGAAAGTATTTTAATGGTTCAGATTATTGGAATCAATAGCTAAATGCAAGTGGGAGGCTATGGACAAGACATGCTTAAAATCAAAGCAAGAAAAGCAAAATAACCAAGAAGGATGGTGTCACATATTACAGAAGTGCTTTGGTTTATATTTTAATTGTTTCATCCATGATTGCAAAATGTGCCAAAGACCAAATGTTAAAGATAAATAATGATTTGACTGTGTAGAACCAAATACCGAATGCCAGAGCTTAAGGGGACTTCAGATTGCCAGGACACTGGGAAGTTTTTAAGCAATAGAAGGAAACTGTGAATGAATTGCTATTATAAGTGAGTGAAAAACTTGATTCAGTCAAAAGTAACTTGACAGGAAGAAGACGAAAAGAAACCAGGATTGATTTAGAAGAAAAGATTTTATGGTAACATAACCTGAATTAACTAGAGTTAACAACCAATTTGCAAGCCAAGTGTTTTGGAGAGATTCATGGACTTCATTCTAGTCATGTTTTGTTCCTCAATTTCACAAGTGGTATAGGTGAAATTATAAAATGGCTGACAGTAAAATCTGAAATACAAAAAAATTACATTTAAAAGTATTTTGACAAAATAAAAACTACTTAAGTGTTCAAGGTCTGGAAAAAACTTTCCTGTGAAGAGTTACAGCCTTTCTATCTATTGAATGCATTCAAGAGAATTTGAAGTGTAAATTTTATCACGGCTAATGAATACCTAGGTGAGAAAATTTTCTGCTAAAAAAGGCTTCTCAACCTAGAAAAAAAGGAGACATTTTAAGAACCAGATCCTGGAGTTCAAATTTAGATATATTTAGACAAGTCAGAAGGCCCTTGCTTTTTTGGAGAAGAGTTAAGTAAGAATATAAGAAAAAACCTTTGTAGTGTTCTACCATGTTCCAAGCCATTGTTTGAAAATTTTAAATTAATATCTATTGTCATCCTTTAAAATGTGCCATAATACAAGTTTCATCAGTACCACAGGAATCACTGAATTCTGCAGCCTGGGTTATGCAGCATCTTACATTGGGTGATTTACACAGCCCTTAAAAATCTACAGCCCTTATACTGTATGAAAAGATCCCAATCTGTAATGAAAGTGGTGAGTGCTGTTAGTTAGAACTACTTGTTGAAAACATTGAAATTTCCCAAACTCTGCTTGCTAAGAAGAGTAATACTCTGCACCTGCTGCAAGCTTATTTCCTCTTGCTCCTGCTCCCTCTGCAGAAAATCCTTCCCCCAGGCACATCTTTTAACAGGTGGTATTTCTTTTTCCACCTTCTTACCTACGTGTTGCATTGGCAATCTCTTCTCCTGGCCTGTGTCTTGTCCCAGCTCAGATTCTCCCTCTCTGCTTCCAGACCTGCTTGTTGTCATCTTGTGCCAGACCAGTAGAAAGGTGTTTGGCCCCAGAACTGCCTTCCTGCTTCTCAGGAGCTTACATGATTGCTCTTTCCATTACATTTGCAATGCCAATATTCTACTAAGCTCTGCCCGAAGGACTGTGTCTCATTTCTCAGACATATTTTTGGGAAAATTGGTGAAGATTAAATATTTTTGTGGAAATTTTACATTTTAAAATACCTGCAAAGATAATGACAGGTCCAGCTCAGGGTAAAACCATTAGCACCCCTTTCAAAAGACATTGAAGTTCTTGGCTAGCCTTTAGTAAATGGCTCTAAATCAATCAAAGCAGGATTTTGGACAACAGTAATGCCATAAGCATCCTGCATTTGCATGTTGGCATCTGCTTTGGTGGTAGGAAGACTATTCAGGCCATGATTTTGGGAAAATTGTTGCTATTATGTCTTCCAAACTTTGCAAAAGATAGTTTCAAAAAGTTTCTGAAATCTGTTTTTAAAAACAAATAAAGGAAGTTTCTTCAAAAAAAAAAAATCCAAAACAATATTGAATTGCCCTTTAAGAACTACAGATTGTTTAAAAAATGACATCTCTATTAACCTTTGCAGAACACCTGTCCTAGGAGGATGGAAAAATTCTCATATCCAAAAAGTGACTCTTTCCACTGAATAAAAAAATATAATTAAAAAAAAGAATAAAAAAATTATGGAATTCACCTAGTACTTCTCAGATCTAATCCTGAAAGGAGATAAAATATAGATAGGTATTATTCCAATTAATAAATAGCCTGCAATCTCTAGACTATAAAATCAATTCAACAACTTTTAAGGAATTAAATTTCATCTTCACATTAGTGGTGTCTTTAAATTTTCAGGTTATTTATCTCTGAAATTGCTGTAAATACAACCTTTATCAGGACTTCTCTGACAACCAACTGAAAATAACTTTTTGGCTACTGACAAATGAGGTAACTAAAAGCTTTTGGAAAAGGGTCTTGATTAGTACAGAATAGTTCAGATACAGTATGAAAACAAAGCAGATGAGAAATAGTCTTCTCCATATCAAATATTAAATAAAATATATTTAAAGAGTTTTATGATCTGCAGTGAAGAAAATGTGACTCCTGTCTATTGTCCATTTTCCTGTTCTTAATAAATTTACTTTTTTTCACCCTTATATAGCTTGTCAAATTCCCTAGGAAAAAGAAAATATAAATTAATGCTATAGTACTTTAACAAGGATATTTGCTTTGTAAACAGAGAAACTATGTGGGTATGAAAAAAAAAAACAGGAAAAAAACCATCAGCATAGATACCTGAAATATTTTCATTGATGTCATTGGTCATTATTTCATACTCACTTACATTGTCATTGCATACTCAGAGGGTGTGGTTGCCCTACTTGCCAACCCTGAGGCTCAGCAGAGTGAATTACGTCACTGAACGGAAGTGGATATTTTTTTAAGGCATCTGAGGGAGATCTTCCTTTTAGCTGTATAGCACCTGTCAAAATCTTCAGTACCTCTGCTCAGCTGTCTTACATTCATGATTTAACCTAAACCATGTTTTTAAAGAAAAATGAAATTTAATGAGTAACGATATGATGAAAGATGATATTTTTCCAAAGGGAGGCTTTTCCTATTTCCCAGATCACTGCTACATTACTAGTCAGATTTTTCAGAAACTGTACCCAAAACCCACAAGTCTTAATACCTCTGTACTGACAGTCTCTTAGTCATGGCACTAGAGTTGAGAGTTGAGATTGTCCTTGCTTTTCTTTGGCAGATACCTCATGTCTGGGAGGTCAGCGTGCCTGCTGGCTGCTGTGGACATTAAGACTAGATGCACACTGAAGAAAACCGGAGTTGCCACTTTGCTTATGCCATTGGGTGTCTTCCATATCAAAAGCAGATTTTGAGGAAGACTGATACATTTTTGAGCCTTTCAGCGGAGTAGGCTCAAGATGCTGCCAATTATAACACAACACTATTGTCTCCTCGGATTATAAAATTTTGTTATTAGAAGGAAGCACCCTCCTTTTTCCCTTTGAAAAATGTGGCTTGGAATAATGAAGTTTCCTTTTCTTCAAGAACTGCCCGGTTAATACTCAGAGGAGACCCTTAAATATTACTCTTAGTTTATCCAGATCATAGCAAATCTGCTTACAGTAAGGCAGCAATCTCATATTTTGCTGTAATGGGCATTGTGGACTCTAGAACCTGAGTGTTTATTTAACAGCATGGCAGATGCACTAAACACACATCAAGTGTGTGTAGAAGGAACACAGTGTGTAACCCTCTCTAGGCAGCAACTCAAAGACTCCCTCAAAAATTTTCTTTCTCTCCTACCCACAACAGCTAATTATCTCATGGTCAGAAAACATTTGCATTTTCAACCAAAAGACTGTTTGATCTTTCATTGTACCTTAGATGTCTGCAGCCTGATGACAGTATTCCTCTCTCTGAAGTTTTTCTGGACAATTCAATCAGAAAACACTCTTACACTTTCTCCTGTTGTATTGGGCTTGCCTGGCCAAGTTCTGGTGGTTGCGGGGCTACAGGGATGGTTCTCTGAGAAGCTGCCAGAAGCTTTTCTAATGTCTGACAGAGCCAATGTCACCCGGCTCTGAGGTGGACCTGCCACTGGCCAAGGCCAAGCCAATCAGCAATGGTGGTAACATTAACACCTCTGGGACAACATATTTCAGAAGGAAAATGTGGGGAAAAAAGCAGACGGGAGAGAGGAGTGAGAAAATGTGGGAGGAACAGCTCTGCAGACACCAAGGTCAGTGCAGAAGGAGGGGCAGGAGGTGCTCCAGGTGCCAGAGCTGAGATTCCCCTGCAGCTCGTGGTGCAGCCCATGGTGAGGCAGCTGTGCCCCTGCAGCCCATGGGGGACCATGGGGATGCAGAGATCCACCTGCAGCCCTTGGAGGACCCTACTTCAGAGCAGGTGGATGCCCAAAGGAGGCTGTGACCGTGTGGGAAGCCAGTGCTGCAGCAGGCTCCTGGCAGGACCTGAAGATCCATGGAGAGAGAGGACCCCACGCTGGAGCAGGTTTGCTGACAGGATTTGTGACCCCGTGGAGGACCCATGCTGGAGTAGCTTGTTCATGAAAGACTGAACCCCATGTAAGGGACCACTGTGGAGCAGTTCATGAAGAACTTCATCCTGTGGGAAGGACACACTTTGAAGAAGTTCATGGAGGTCTGTCTTTCATGGAAGGGACCTCCATTCTGGAGCAGGGAAAGAGTGTGAGGAGTCCTCCCCTGAGGAGGAAGGAGTAGCAGAGACAATGTGTGATGAACTACAATCCCCATTCCCCATCCCTTCTGTGCTGCCAGGGAATGAGGTGGAGAATGCAGAAGTGAAGTTGAACCCAGGAAGAAGGAGGGGTAGAGAAGATGGTGATTTTAAGATTTGGGGTTTATTTTCTCTTCACCCTACTCTGACTTGATTGGTAATAAATTAATTTCCCCAAACACAGCCTGTTTTTCCTGTGTGTCACGAATCGGATGTGGGGGTTTAAATTAACCCTACCTCCTGCCCAGGCCTCTGGCAGCAGGTAGTATCTTTATTGAGGTGGCCAGCACCCCAAAACCCGCTCTCGTTATTAAGTTCTTTTAATAATGACTGATTCTTGTCTATTATAGAATGAATTTATTAATAGACAAGAAAACTCACAGGCATAAAGACTTAAAGCAAACTAATACTACACAGGAATAAAACAAAGGAAAACACTACTAGTAGGGTAACATACAGTGCACGATAGAGGTACCTTTTTCACTTACAGCTAGCGAAGAAATAGTATAAGTTAGGATTCAATGTATCTTACCACCCAATTGCTGATGGAGCACACATAGGAGGTCCTTTCACCCAATCTCCAGAGAAGTAACCATGAAACCTGCGTCCAGACTTCAGGGAGAAGTTCGAACACTTTTCAGGGTGTAAGAGGCTTCTGCCTCAGTGGTGATTCAGCGTATCTTTCATAGTGCAAAAACTGTGGCTCTTAAGTCAGTAATTTCTTTCATCTCTTCCCCACATCAGCTCTGCAGACTAAGATGTAGATTCTTAGCTGAGGTTTGGGCACCAGAGATGATTCCTGCTGGGCCTTTAAGCCCTTGGCCTATCATCTCGTTATGCACCCGTTATCAGTGGTGGTAGGGGGGAGTAGATGTCCTGCCACACTGTGACAGTAACTGGTGAGTGATCTCTCTCTGTCCTCATCTTGACCCACAATACTTTTATTATAATTTCTCTCTTCTGTCCTTCTGGGGAGGGAAATGATGAAATGGCTTTGGTGGGCGCCTGCCATCCACCCAGGGTAAACCCACCACACCTGTCTCTGATTCACAGAAATCATTATGTTACTCTGTCCTCTCTTACCTAATGAAACAGTCAAGGGAATTCTTTGACTTTTTTTCCTTTTTTTTCTTGCCTAGATCTTTTTGGCTGCCTAACATTTCTTGAATATCTCTAGGAAACTGCAGCAACTCTCCATTACAGAGGTTCTATCAAGTCCCTGCTTGTTACCTACCTTCTCCACAGTTCTGTAAAGCCCAGCCACCTTGTTTTGCCCATTTTTTAGTGTTCCAGCTGCCAGCATGTTACTTCAATTTAGGCATCCTACTCCACCACAGTCACCCTGCCTCCAATGGCATTTGTCTATTGTTTATGGCTATGGTAATGGCAAAATGGATGCAAGGAACAAAGTCATGGCGAACTACCAGGTCTCTCCAGGCTCAGTGTGTGAGAGACAGAAATGTTGTGGTTAATGGCTTAAACATTGCTATGAAGCACTCCCTGAATATGCCTCCTGACTAGAACTTTGGACTGTGAGTTAAGCCAATTTTCTCAGGTCTAGGAAGTAAACAAGGCTGAGGAAGAAGAATGTATCTACCAGGAAAGCCAAACCCAGTAGCTGTCCTGAAAATCATCTCTGGCTGTGTTTGGGGTGGGAGGCTATAGCCCACAGACTCCTCTGCTGAGGCCAGGTTTGCACACACTCCCCCACAATCAAGGAGGGAGGAGAGTTTTAGTGTGTGGTGTAACCTCTGGTCAGAGGGAGTGAACACCCATCCTCCCTTACACAAACTGGCTCAGTTGTAGAAACCCCCACCCTGGGAAGGACACATACACATGGTACATTCACATGAGAATGAGGCAGCTGAGAAGTGTCACAAATTATCAAAGACCCCCAAAATGCCCCCCACCAACTGATTCCTGAGGCTTTGCACCAGCCTTGCACGTGATACAAAGTGATGCAACAGATCCAGAGCCTGCTGCAAGAGACGGAGTCAAACTTGTCCCCTGCAGGGGAGGTACCTGGGTATTCCTACCTGGCCCAAATGTATATTAGTTCATTAAACTCTGTTTTGGGGGATGTGACCACCAAGAAGACCAGAAGAGGACCAACAGGAGGCTGTTGGGATCCATGGAGTGGTAATATTTTCTACTTAATCTGTCTCTCTGTTACTCTCTCTCTGCCCCCCTGCCCCCACCCCACTTTTACTATTTCTCTCCCTCTCCCTCACATTTAATGTTAAATAAAATCATACTATTGACTTGCATATGGTCTCGTTCGCACCTTAATTTGGGCAGAGGCATCTCTCTAACAATTTTAATAACCAGATTGTAACACAGTACTATGATTTATGCTGGTAGAGGAGTGCTGAGCCCACAGTCTGTCTGTATTGCTTTAAGACAGTCTAAAAGCCACCAAGGTAAGCCATCTACAACAAGAGCCCTACTAGTAACAAGCCCATGTATGATATTTTCCTTGGGTCTGCCTCTCCCATTAATTTCTCTCAACTGTGTTAGGAATATAGACAGATTTTTAAAAACATTCATTGTACTTTTCAGATAAAACAATTAATCTTTGGGACAGGTTTGGGGTTTTTCATGGCTTTTTTTCCACTCTATATTTTACATTATATTGTAGCAATATAAAGCAGTCTAAAGCATCATCTTTCAGTTTCATGCTGACAGACAACTCAGGATACAGGTCCTTCTTAACTCTGTTCCAACCCAGCAGGTTAAAAACTATGTACTTGTCTCCCAGATCCTTCAAACTTGTACCATTTTTGTTGTTATTGCCCTCTCAAATGATGAAGGATATTATCATTCAATGCTGACAACAGCACTTTGCCAAAGCACTGTCCTGAACCATCAGAGAAAATTATAAGTGAGAAAGATAATAGTCTGTCTTAGCTACTACTGTGAGATGCTAGGAGCATCATTTGTTACTTGGCCTTATGATCCTCAACTCAAAAAGAAGTTATTTTCTTATTTTTCTTAGCATCCTTTTGTGTGGGAAACGAGCAAATACTTGTGCAGCAAAGTGCTATAGCTGAATTGCTTCTAAAATTATTCCAATTCCAAGACTACTTCTCCTTGAAATCCCAAAGAAATACCTACAGAAATTAATGTAGGTAGTGTTTTCCTTTCAATTGTTTTGTTAAAGTACAAGTTTAAGAATGTGAGTTTTGCAATTTCCAGACAATTGCAATCTTGGGTTTTTTTAATATATCCCTGCTAAGGATTTTTTTTTTTATCAGGGACTGTTGCGAATTTAAATGTGGAGTTAATTCAATCTGACATTAGCACAGTCTCTTCAGCCTTGTAAAACTGATAGCTTTCTGTGAAGGTGTATCTTAAAGGAGTAAAAAGTGATTATATTAATTCCCTGTGCCTGAAGCAACCTCTCTAAATTAAAGCTCTCATTTGAGTAAATCTCAAACTATTTTGAAAAACGACTCAAACTGTTTGCTGTGGAGAAATACAAGGCTTTTATAAACTAAGGTAATAACATTTGCTTAGTTTCTTGAGAGTTTATGTGAAAAAACTCCAACATGATTTATAAGAAGAGTCTGAAAGAGGCCATCTGAGGAAACCATCACCACCATCTGGTGCAGGAGACAAAGGTAGCAGCCTCTCTCTGAGAATGAGGCAAGGATTTTTGTAGGAAAATCAGTCTAGAATGTAGCTCACCTTCTATTCAAGGTGCATATTTTGCTGATCCTTTCCCCAGGTTTGAGGTAACTGTCAGTGTCACACCAGTGACAATTCAGTCACTGCCCACTGGAGATGGCTCCTACAAGGAGCAGGCTGACTGCTCAGGAGGCAGCCTGGTTGCTGACAGACCTCAGCCAAAGGCAGGTTCACCTCCATCTGGGTCTGCCTGCAGAAGAAGATCTGATGACACCTGGGGCTGTTTCCTTGTGCAAATATCCCATTACTTACCGCAGTGATAGAAGCTAGACCCTAACCCATCTTTCCTCTGGGATTTCCCCAGCTGAGCATGAAGGAGCCAGGATGACTATAAGGGAGGCAGAGACCAAGGTGCTGGGCATGGGGGGAAGTAACCACTCACACTACCAAAGCTGCCTTAGGCCAGCTCTCTGGGACCACAAATCTATCAGGGAAACTTTGGAATCAAAAATTACTAATTAAGTCAGAATCTTCAGGCTTAGACTGGTGAAGAGAAGACAGTATTAAGTGAGGAGAATCTGACAGAAGGAATGCTCTTCCATTGGTAAAATTAATAAGGCAGGAAATGTCTCAAAACTAATTTAATTCCCTCTCCCCTCTGTCAGAACACTGATTAGTACAAGAGATAGAGTGATTAAGATCCCTGCAGAAGAAAAGGATAATATTAAGTCAAAAGATAGTTGTGAAACAAATTAAAAGCATAAATGAGACATGAGCATGCTTTCTATTAACATGTGCTACAGAACATGTTAATACACTGTTTTGTATTTGTTTCTTTGTGATTTCTAACTCCAGAAGACATATTTCAGTAGCAACCACATGCAAGATACAGTCTGAGGGTAGTGTACTGGCACCTCTGGAGAAGAATCTACCTCCTGCTACACTGTCTGTAATTTTATATATACACCAATGAGAATTCTTTTTTTGTTGATGGACATATGATAATAAAAAACAATGACATCAGAAAACTTTTACTTTTCCTATTTTGTCCTTTTTTCTGTCGACAAAAGGATTTGTTCCCCTACAATGAATGCAAAACCACTTTTGATGGGTTGGAATTGTCCAAAACTAATGGCTGAAGCTAGGCTTTAAATCCTGTTTAGTGGTTCAGAATGAGTAAAAAAATGTTCTCAACATTTAAGCTTGACAGGGACATAGAAATTAATGTTAGTCATTCCTCTAATTAATATCTCTATTCATTGTACACAACTTGCTCATACATACGGCGATATCTGGATGTTGTTAAGAATGTAACTCCATGAGTTCAGCAGAAAAATAGGGTCTCACTAGTATCACTGGTCCCTTAACAAGGGGAAATCCCTTCTTATGTAAGAAACCAACATTCCGTGTGCCTTCAAAAACTATTACTCACACACAACTTTTCAGATTCAAACACAAAAGTTCACCCTTTCATTTTAAATTTTCCTTTGTGTACATCTCCCTTAGGGGAGATTAATGGGAATATTTCTCTGCTGTCTTGAAATATAGTACCAAGAGCACAAAGCCAAAAATAGTATACTGTAGTAGTTTTGCATCATCTTAAGTGCAAGTTGACTCCATAACCTAGGTTATTTTTCCTTAATAGATTTGTGAATTCCAGACTGCATCAGTTCTACGTAGTAAAAATCTGTTTGCTGTGTTACTAACATGGGTATGTACAGGATGATGTCTACTAAGACAGAAGGGTGTCAAGGGATTGCTGATCTCTTATGGTTCTGCAGAATGGAGTAAATCATTCACAGGATTGAGAAAGAACAATAGAATATCTCACATTACAAATTGAAAAATTGCACCTGTAGGATAATGCAGATATTTATGCTCATGATTCACTCATTTAAACCATACAACTCCAGCAACTGTGTTTTTTGCAATAACATAGTCACATTTTATCTGGAAACGTGGACAAGGCTGCTCTGCAGCAGTTAAGTATAGAGCACTGATTATTGTAGCCTATTAATATTTTCTGCAAGTTCAATAAGCTTTAAAAGTACAACACTATTTTAAGGAATCTCAGAATGAGCTGTATCTACCACACTACTAAGAAATTAAAGGTTGGAAGCAGCAATTCAAAATTGAATTAACCCTCCCTGCCTCAAGGGATGAGATCAAAATAACTGAAATTGGACTATAGTATCTCTGGAGCAGATAACAAGAAATTTTGCAGTACGAGAAAAACTCATGAAGGAAGATGAGGGAAGAGAGGTTATCTGAGAAGGATAGAAGGAAGAAGAGAAGGAATCTGAGTTCAATCTGAGACTGAGATAGTGGAGTTTGGGGAAGCAGTAGGGCTGGGAAGCCACTCAAATTTCCAATATGCAGCTAATGGGGAAACTGGGAACACACATGGTGAGAAAACAGGGCCCTTCCTTAAGCGTTGGGTTATTTCCTTCAACATCAACACTACTTTCAATTTTATTCTTCCAGACAGCCTCAAAGAAGAAATCCAGATGTCTCCCATTGTGCTTTGCATTGGCTATATCATTAAGACCACTGTCATTTTGCCCTTATGTGCTCTTTGGCTGTCTGGGAACCTTCTCCCTGTTAGCAGATCCTCTTGCACCCATTGTCTTGCACCTGTGCACCTTCTTTATCTGAGAATTCTCCTTTGTTTTAGTGCTGGGTTAAGGTTGGTTGGCTGTCAGATGCCCACCCAGCTGCTCCCTCACTTCTTCTCTTCAACAGAACAAGGGAAAAATGTAAGATGAAAAAGCCTATGGGTCAAGATAAAGACAGGGAGATCACCTACCAGTTACTGTCAAGGAAAAAGCAGACTCAGCTGGGGGAAATTGGTGTAGCTTATTGCCAAGCAAAACCAAAGTAGGATGGTGAGAAACAGAAAAACACCTTCACTCTACCCCTTCCTACTTCCCAGGCTCGACTTCTCTCCTTCTTTCCTGACTTTTCTAATTTCTACCTGCCCCATGACTGGCAGGGTGGGTGGGGAATGGGACTTTGTGGTCAGTCCATAACAGCCTCTGTTATTCATTCAGTGTATTGAACTTCACAGATGTCAGTAAGACTCCTGTGTGGGAAATGACCACAGGGGAGAGGACTAGGAAATTTGGCGTAAGTTGAAAAAAAAAAACCAACAAAGAGAAAGAAAAAAAAAAGTATCATTCCCTGGGTAAATCTGACAGTTATTCTTATGATTTCTTTTCAGAGAGATTGAAAAGTGAATATTCTAAAATTTTTCCTGGAAAATGGATGAAGTTATGCTGTTCTTTCATGTATTTTCACAAATGTTCTTGAGAGTGTTACTTTTGTCCTGGCAGGTAAAATGAAAATTCATAAATAGCAGTTTTCCTATATTTTCTTATAGTTTACATTTCAGATTAATTATATTTGTTTAATATATTCATCACACTTCAGGTTTTTGTGCATTTACGGTAAAACAGATGTTCTCCTAAAAGTCTGAAACACTCCAGAAGAAATTGCCTTTTTGCACTACAGAATAAATTATAATTGCCAAAAACTAGGGAATTAACTTCATGGTTAACCAGCAGACAGCATGAGTACACATCCGGTTAACTTATGATCTTGAATCCAGGAGAAATATTTCAAGGAATTGTTTCACTTTCCAAGGAAAAAATTTTTGCAGCACACTGTTTTATAGTTTAAATGCTATTATTTTGTGTTGCACAATGATTGATGAAACTGATATAGAGACATTTATATATTGGTAGATTAGACTTGCAGAAAGTCACAAAAAGTAGTTTTCTTCCTGTAACTGGAATATGAGGAAAACCTGAAGCCTTCAAACAATAGAAATCAACTTAAGGCATTTCTAGAGTGATTAACCTCTGTTTGTTTGTTTTCTGTTTATTCCAGATGATTCATAAAAAATAATTTCATTACTTGTCTTAGAGTTTTCTATTTGTTTATGTGAGAACCTGGCCAAATGTTCTATTGAGCTACTTTTTTATGAGTTCTATTTCACAAGAAACTCAATATCTTCTTTCCAATAGCAAAAAAAAAATTGTGTTGATATTATATTTACCACTGAAATAGCTACGGCTAATTTAGTTATAGTTAATGGAGTTCATTAATCCTGTATAAATTCTTTAGCTTTCTAAGTGTACTACACTAAATAGTTGCACTTTAAAATATTTAGTTGACAAATTTCAGTAAAATTGAGCCTTTACACTTCAGCCTAGTTTATATAAACTGTAGTTTATGGTTCAAACCTAGGTTGTGAGTATATAGAATACATATATATCAAGACTAAATAATAATAAAAAAACCCAAATGGAAAACAGTGACATTATTTGTATGTTTCATAAAATAAGCCATGCACTTATTGATCTCTATTTCTGTTAGTCTGGAATTTCCTCTTGCATCACTTTTCTCATTCTTTTATAAATTCCCCTTTAAATACGGAGATACATACTGTACTTTTAAATAAACTTAACCTGATAAACCATTTGCTGAGAAAGACAGGTAGATGTTTTCTTCAAGCAATCAAGATGGGGAGAGATTTAAATATTCCATGTAATGTAGAAAGTTCAGCCTTTAAAACCACACCCATGCAAATAACTTGCATTAATTCCTCCTTGTTACGGTACCTTTCATGGAATAAAGAGCAAAGCACACTTTATTTTTTGGAAGGATTCATCTCACATTAAATTTGGTCTATGCAATCCATATATCTTTACAGTCTATACTGCAGTGCCTTTGTTACTGAAGAATTAGCTGTCATACTCCATAATGAGGAGCACTTTCACAAGTATATTGTATAGATTTTTGTAACAGCACCTCATTGGTTTTGTAATCCTTTTTCCTTTAAAGCAGTCATCCTTTTATGAAATGTCTAATACTTTGGAAAACAGAAAGGTTATATGGCATTCAAGTTTCTTTTGTGGTCCTTCAGGCTGAAGAGCCAGAAAAGATTCTACATCTTACTGCTTATGGTTTACTCTCTACAGATGTTTTCCTATTTTACACTGACAGGTACAATAAAAACACCTCTGCTGTGGGTCTTATACCTAAAAACAAAGCAGTGATCTAATACCATTTTTTATGAGGTCGGGGTTTTTTTTTCCCAGATTGAATATCCTTAGTTTTAGCTTCCCCATTAGAAGAGGTAAGCCAGTCAGATCATCTTGGTGAACAGGAAACAAAAACTTGTCTTAGATTTGGAGAAGTCTGGGGGAGTTCTGCTATACCAACTCTACAGACAGGAGAAAAGATTCTTTTATATTCTTTTATATTAACAATAAGCCCTGACATCAGACTAATTCCCACTTCTGATGCTAGGTCCACCAAAAAAATCTTTAAAACCATTTTTTCTGCTGCTGCCTAATTTGGCAGGTTTTTCGTCTACATAAGCACCTGCCGCGGCGCGTGGCGATGGTGAATAGCCGCAGCCNATATTGTATAGATTTTTGTAACAGCACCTCATTGGTTTTGTAATCCTTTTTCCTTTAAAGCAGTCATCCTTTTATGAAATGTCTAATACTTTGGAAAACAGAAAGGTTATATGGCATTCAAGTTTCTTTTGTGGTCCTTCAGGCTGAAGAGCCAGAAAAGATTCTACATCTTACTGCTTATGGTTTACTCTCTACAGATGTTTTCCTATTTTACACTGACAGGTACAATAAAAACACCTCTGCTGTGGGTCTTATACCTAAAAACAAAGCAGTGATCTAATACCATTTTTTATGAGGTCGGGGTTTTTTTTTTCCCAGATTGAATATCCTTAGTTTTAGCTTCCCCATTAGAAGAGGTAAGCCAGTCAGATCATCTTGGTGAACAGGAAACAAAAACTTGTCTTAGATTTGGAGAAGTCTGGGGGAGTTCTGCTATACCAACTCTACAGACAGGAGAAAAGATTCTTTTATATTCTTTTATATTAACAATAAGCCCTGACATCAGACTAATTCCCACTTCTGATGCTAGGTCCACCAAAAAAATCTTTAAAACCATTTTTTCTGCTGCTGCCTAATTTGGCAGGTTTTTCGTCTACATAAGCACCTGCCGCGGCGCGTGGCGATGGTGAATAGCCGCAGCCTCTCTCGGAAGGGTCCCCAGCCAGGAGAAGCCACTTCGGCGCAGAGGGCTATNCCAATGTTTTGACATTGCTGAAGTTCTGCTTCCCTTTCCATTAGAAATTCCTTCTATTTTGACATCACTCACAGAGCTAGGTATATCCCACATTAAGTACTTTTTGTCCATGCTCACCATTGAACATGATCCACAGGATCTTAGAGCATTGTCTTGATCCTATCCTATACATTAATTGATGTAAAACAACATACTCCAAGGCTCATAGCTTTTTGTCAAACTTGACCAAATTCCAACAGTTTAAGCTTCACTTCCATGTAAATTTCATCTTAAATTCACTCAAATTCACATGCAAACTGACTCCTGCATCACTTTGACAAACTAAACATACAAATCCAAACAGGAAAATAAACCCTAGAAAAATATATCGAATGCATGTTATTACAGTTATTTGTTATATGATTGAAAGTTACATGTGAATTTAAATGACTGTATTTCTAAAGGTACTGTTTTCTCAGGACTTCCTGTTAATCTCAGGACCTCCCTCCACTGTAGAACTGCAGTAACTGCTTAGGGATAAGCAGAAAGAAGCCATACCTTCCCCATGTCATTTTGGAAGACAGGAAAAGTTACAAAAGTTAACAAAAATTATTACAATTCCACCAATCCAGAAGACATAGTGGATATTTTCTTAGTTGTGACTCTCTTGTCCTGGGCAATGTGATGCTCTGAAGAGATGTTCTGCTCATTGCCTGACTCTGCTGTTGCTGCCAGCCAAACCACAGCCTTCTGAATTCCCTCTATTTCCATGCTCCACACGGAAGACACATAAGGTATTGTGAACCTATCATATGTTAAGAACTTGGTGATTTCACACATGCACACATTTCCAGGTTCTTAACCACAAATTGAGGCAATCTTGAGACCAAAGCCAACTGAGAATATATGTCCCTATACCATTTTCTTATTAACATTTTGCAGAAGATATTAAGACCACATGGGAGTGAGTAAGAACATAACAGAAAATCAACATCAGCTTAACAAAATCTGTCATTTTGGGTAATTTTTCTTCTTTCTAGGTTTAGATTACTGTAGTACATCCATGCAAAATCAATGTTCTTCAAGGTTGTCCTGGTTTAGCAACTGTGTAATCTGGCATAAAAATTCTGTGATGATGATCCTGTCTTCTTAAAGTCAGATGAGGAATAGCAGCATTTTTTCTCAAAAGACTTTGAGATCCTGCAGAAACTGAGGAGGAAACTCTGGGAAGGGAACTTAACATCTTCAGCTGAGATGAGAAACAGGAAATTAAAACTTTTTATTAGCCTTGTGCTCACGGTTCCTCCTCAGGTCTAGCAATGAGTACTACCCTAGGTTAGATTTTTTTTTTTTTAAATTTAAAAGCTTAGTTGTTGAGCCTTTTCTGTAATCTGTCAGATATAATTTGCATTTCATTATACATGGTCTAAGGCTATGTGTTTCAAGCTCTGGGATATTCTGATTGTCATAAAGGAAGAAGCAGAAGCTTTCTCATTCTGTTCAATGGAATTTGTTTCACTTTGTCTTAATGATTTAAAGAATAGCAGTGCCAGAAAAGCAATACAGGTATCATGATATAAATTAACAAATTTATACAGGAAGAAACATCAAATAAATGTGGGCTGAATATTACAATAATCTTTACAATAGGAACCAAAGCTTATGTCTCTTCCACTCTACCAAAACAGCTTAAATGTCAAATTACAGCAATAGTACATTTACTTAGTCTAGTTTTGAGACTTCTGCAAAATGTTCTAGTTGTTATTTTCTTACAAAAGTGGGGCAAATGTTCCCCAGCTGAAATTTGAATATTAACTTCCTTTGTGTACCAAGGCATGTGTTTGTCCCACAGGACTAGATGAGGCAAGTCTGATTCATCTGGCCAGGCAAATTACTCCTGAAGGTTCAAGATTCATGGGAAATTATTTACACTTCTGATCCTTATGGTGATAAAAAAATCATCTGTATGATATAAATTCAGCATAGAATGATTCAGCATTTTCATTACAGCCTAGCAAAAACCTTGAAAGAAATGATTCCTTGGTTCATCTTAATGGGAAACAAATTTGAAATCCTAATTAAAATGTGTGCCCCCTCATTGCCAGCTATTCAAATAATGATTAAGGAGCATAAAAATAAAAGCAGAAATCACATTATGATAATGTGATTTTATCATGAGTGCATTTTGGCATCATATGTAGCTGGCCTTGGGTTATGAGTGGCACAATCTCTTATTTTTCAAGCTTCCTGAGGGATAAATTTTACTTCAAGAACAGTCTGATTTCTACTCCTAGTTTTCTGAATTTAAATGAAAAGGAAGAAAAAATATCACTGGAAGTAGCACTCTTATAGAGTGCTTTAATTTACAGGCAATTTATATAATAATTTTCACTGTCTATAAGAACCCATGCTATATTTAGACTATGAGAAGTTTGCACTTCACAAAGCACTACTGTACTCTCGTTCCAAGGTATAACTTGTTTGTTATGTTAAGTGTATAAAAATAAACATTTTGTTACACAGAAAAACTTTTGAAAGATTTATCTGTGCTACAATATTTTTATAATGGCTTAATCTGTGGATAATGTATATGCCCATATGTTTCGACTATGTATTTTCACTATACATATTCTATTGCTGAGGCAGTAAAGTGAGTCTTTTATAGAAATGTGTATTACAAGCAACAGAATTCAGTCATCTACCAAGTTATCTATAGTCATGCAAGATCAAGTATATTTAGCATAGCCCTTACACATCTGTTCATGTCTTCCTCTTATGCAACTAGTTTAAGCAAACTGAAAGTGGATTCTATTTTTTGAAAACTAAGTAGACTTAACCACACACATAAGAAACAGTCAATTTTTGCAATCATCTGTAGTTTTATAATTGACATAGAGAAACAACTTTTTTTAAAAAGAAGTAAATGCATTTACAAAATAATTTGATAATTGCCTTTGTTGTCATCTTAAAAAATTAGCTAAGACTTCTAACTGAGACATTACTTACATTAGTCACAGTAACTTCTTATTCACTTGTTACGGCACTGTGAACAGCAGGCAGTAACATCCCGGTTAACCCTACAGGTGCTGGCTACAGGGACAGGCTTTTCTGACCCATTCTAACAGACCCTCAGCAGGTTTGCCAGCTGCACCAGCCTGTGGGGAGTGACAGGCTGGACAGAAGGGAGGACATCCAGAGGGACCTTGGCAGGTTTGAGACGTGGATCTGTGTAAACCTCATGAAGTCCAACAAAGCCAAGTGCAAGGTCTGGTGCCTGGGCCGGGGCAACCCCAAGCACAAGTAAAGTCTGGGGGGGGAATGGATCAAGATAAGCCCTGGGGAAAATGACTTGGGGGTGTTTGTGTACCAAAAGCTCAACATGACTCAGCAATGTGCTCTTGCGGCCCAGAAAGTCAACCATGCCTGGGATGCATCACAAAAAATCGGGCCAGCAGGTTGAGGAAGGTGATTCTGCCCCTCTAGTCCGCTCTTGCAAGACCCCACTGAAGTATTTTTCTGTTCCAGATTTTTAACAATGATCACTTATCTCAAAAGAATTTATTTTTTCTTCTGAAAATCTGAAGTTATTTTGAAATAAAACTTTGAGGTATTTGAAATTGAAGAAGTTCTATTTGAAAAAACTAATCTTGTGATTAAATTCTTTTAAGTCAGTTTATTCTAGTCAGTCTCTCAATTTTAATTTATTCTTTAGACTTCAATATACTGTGAATCGAGACTGTGTATCTATATTATCTATACTGTGCTTGAAAGGGACACAGACTTCATGAAGACGGGTCTGAAAATAAATTATGATCACTTAGCATAAGCTATGTTCACCTAAATTACAGCTCATTTTCCTTCATAATTGGTTCAACTTCTTATCAACACCTATAGCAAAAGGCAGTCCGGATGACCCCTTCGTTACTTCTCAGTGACATGAGAAAACCTCATGAGATCAGAACAAAGTGTATGCACAGCTGCAGTACACGATCTTTTGGGGTCAGGACAGGATACAAACCTCTTCTGGCTGTCCTCAGCATTAGTGGTGACTGGGATGCCTGGCAGAATGCTGCTGAGGAGAATTGACACAGAAGAAAAAACAGCAATAATTTATTGTTTCAGGAAAGCTGCTTCTACTATAAATACATCTAAGAATTCTTGCTTACCCCTCAGACTCAAATAATAATATTTAATTACCTACTATAAAGCAGAAACATCAACATCTGCAATTTTAGAAGAGAAATCAGTTGTTGGGCAGACTGTCCTTTTGTTTGTTGAAAATTCAGCCTCTCTGCCTATCATTTTCTCTCTGCAATAACTCAGAAAAAGACCTTTTAAGAAGCTAAATTACAATGATTTTTTTAAGTGACAAAGCATTGTAATGCAAGTTGAATTATCACTAATACAACTTCTGGCAATGTTTAATAATTTCAAAAATTTTTTCATCGCAAATGTTTTGAACGCTCTGATGCAACGGCCTGGAAATGTAAAGACCAGTTCTATGTGACAGTTTTCAGGAAATTGCTTGATGAAAAACATTGCTTATATTAATCTTAAATAGCTTATAGACTATGAACATCTAGGAAAGATCTTTACACTCTTCAGCATAAATTGAAGCTATGCATAATGTCTGGATGCCATGAAAACAGATGATCTGTGATAACAGTTCAATCAAAATTGCATAAAGTCTAATGGTGGTCTTTAAATACAGTATGATTCTCCTAATGGCAGTTCCATCCCCAGAGTGAATTTTGGATAGATTAGCTTTCTGACTGGAAACTGAATTCTTGAAACTAAATGTCAGAATTTAAATTTTTACTTAGTAAACAATCCACCATCAGCTACAAGGCTACAGAACACCTGTGTTCACAGCGCATCAGTTCACTCTAGCTATCACTTACTGTGTCAGAAATTTAGGTGGCAAAATACTTATTCTCATTTCAATCGGGACTCTCAGAGGCTTTGAGGTTTCTTAATCCTTAGAAAGCTCCTTCTGCTTATATGAGATAAAGTAATGATCCCTCAAGACTATCAACCTTGTCTCTTTGTCCATCTTTGTAAGAAGATGGATAGTCATTTCATACATTTCCCTCATGAAAAATTCTTGGCAGTATTTCTACGAGGTCCATTTTAACTGTCTTAGCCATAGAACAAAGATTTTTGTTCTGGCAACAAATTTTATTTCAGAGAATGAAATTAACAAATTAATCTTTTTTACCTAACACATGGAACAGGAATATAAAGCTGTCCCTCCACCTTTGGTGACCTGACAGTAATGTTTGGAACTGACAGCAGGATTTTTACTTTAGGATCAGCTGATTAGAGAATTTAATTCTGAGATTTAGACAATTTCACGGCAGAATAAAGGCAGGACTGGAGCGAGTCTGAATATTTTCCATTCACTTCCCCCATTAACACAAGTTTGTGTCATCTCGCCATCACTGCTTAGTATATATTTTGTCACCCTGCTCTAAGTTGATTCCTACATGCTTCTGGTGTCCAGATGAGATTCAGAGCTTAATGGAGAGCTATTAAATGCCACTGTTGTGAGCAACAAGACTGTCTGATCTGACTGTTGACAACTATACCCTGAGTGCTCATTCCTACAATCTATGCAAATAACAGTGAATTGAATTTCCTCTGTATGCTCACCTTTTGGAATGATTAATGATCTTAGAAACAGCACTTTTCCTGATAAGCCGTCAGCCATTAGTTATAACAAAAGAAAGCACATGTTTCCAGCTGTAGAGAAATTATGTCCCCAGAATACCTCAGTAGTGGGAATAGACAAAATTTTCAGGAAACCACAGATGCCCAGGGAAGCCTTCAGAAAATAAAAAAGATATCTTTTTGACAAGGAGAGTGGAATTTTGGAGACAAATGAAAATCTGAAAGGTGTCTGTCAGGGAGCAACAAGAGCAGAAGTTACAAGTATGTAGCTCTGTTATGACCACAACCTTAATGATTCAAGCTCTTCAGAGTGTAACATTACCTAAAATATTGTGTGGGCAAGACCTCCATGTAAGTAATGATAACAAGTATAGTGAGAATGACAAATTAGTTAAGAGAACAGATAGCAGCCTTAAAAATGCAAATATGTTTTAAGATGTGTGAATATTGCATACATCATGGCAATCATTGACCACCACGGTTAACAGTCCCACTCACACGGTTTCATAAATGAAACAGCCGTGTATTTTCCTAAGTGAAAGGTAAAGAAAAAAGCCTAAAAACATGCAGGGATGTTATTCTTATAAGGCAGTAATTATTTTTAAGAGGCACACAATTATGTTTCTAAAATCAATAAAATGAAATTTGTATAACAAAAAATAGAGGTTATACCTTAGATGAAAATATTTTCACACTGAGATCTACCAGACTGTGGACCCATCTATTAACTCCAGTCCTACTTTGAGGAAGAAGAGAGAATTCCCATCTCTTTGGCTGCTTCTTGTGGCTGATAAAACCAGATGGAAAAAGGCTTTAGAGAAAATGCACTTGAGTTTTCAGCTCATTTTCCTTGTTCTAATCTCTTTCTACACCCTTTTTCTGCTGTTAAGAGTGACTTCTTGAAGGAAAAAAATAGTTTTACTGTTGTAAAAATGCTTCCTAGGAAAAGAGGTAAAGGCAGATAAATGCAACTTGAAAGACATTTGGCAAATGCATTTCTGTTTCTAATATTAGCCTGACATTAAGAAGATAATGGAATATGTCCAAAGTGTCACTGTACCTCTCTTCTTGATAATATAACTCTGAACAAGTTGGCAGATAATGCAGACTTAGGACCTTCCAAAATAACTTCTTACGTGAATGCCTCTGAAAACCTTTTACATATTCCTAAAAATGTGCAAGGGAGAACTAGGTGGTTCAAAGATAAACATCTGTGCCTATCAAATATTTCAGACATTCAGCTATACTTATTTGGGAATTAAAGTTTTCTGAATGTGAAGTAAAAAAAAAATTCTTTTAGAACAGAAGAAAATAATAAAAACTTAGATAAATATTTAATTAAAGATAATTTTCTTGCATAAAAAAAAGAGAAAAACTGTGAAAATAGTCTTAAGAAGTCATACATTTGATTGGAAATGTAAATATGAAATATTCCTTTTCTAAAATAGCCAGTAGCTTAGGATTTTGGTCATTTGATCTTTCTCTAAGACTATTTGCATTTCACTATTTCTCCCAAGTGTTAGTGGCAATAGGGGTTTCAATCTGATGTTGAAATGAAAATATTTCTTACTCAATGCTACATACGATATCATATCTAGCAGAGCTAAATGAAATATTGCATATAAGGCAAATTAAATCCTATGCTATGAAAATCAGTAACAGTTTAACCATTAATTACAATATTGCTAGCACTTTTTCTATTAAACATACATTCATATGCAATCAGAAAGCTAAGAATTTGTAATTATGTCTTAATAAGTGCACACTACAAGTTATGTGGAATTTACTTGAACAATAAATAGCACATTGCATGTACGGCCAAGGTTTTTCATATTAAGTTAAATCAATAATATAAACATGAAACACAGTTTGGATTAATCTGCTAAGAAAAATCAATATGTATAATTGCAAAAAAAGGTTTAATAGTATCTATTAAAATAAAAGCAAAAATTGTTCTCAGTAATTTATTATGTAATTAACAGATATTGATAAAAATATTTATATTGTCCATAAATTCTTATGATGGAAGTACACTGATTCTAAAATTCTTTGGCAATTCTTTGGCTTTAATAGTCCATCTCCCAACCATTCTCATTGATACCAGTGATAATAGTTTAAAATAGTAGCCTCAAAAGTTTTAGAAGCAAGCTCACTGGAACTTTTATTCTGACTGAGTTCACAGCTCTAAAAAGTAAATGAGAAATCTCTTCAGACCATTTCTCTGTAAAGTCCTGAGAAGAGAATTTTCAGTTCCATTTTCCAGAGTGTAATGTCCTCTCTACTGATGTTCAAAGTCATCTCTGGATTAGATATAAATAAAAGGCACAAAACATTTAGCTGTGCAAAGAGATCAAAAGGCTAGATAAGACAAGCTGACTGTGAAGAAACTGAGGTGAAAAGAACTGAAAGTAAGTGGTCAGTCATTGAACTCTGTGTTCTGTAAAGCAATTAGCTAATATCAATAAAGTTAGACCTCTACATGGACCAGTCATCACAGTGCCGTTGCCTGATGTTCCACTTTTTTTGGGGGTATAATGTGCATCATTAATGTGTGACAGAAGTTATGGGGGTGGGATTCCCCCACCTATTTGCCTTTCAGGATCTTTGGAACTGTGTCTCCCTGCATTAAGTACACCTAAGTATCCTCTCACTTGAAGTTCAGGCTGAGAAAAATTCAAAACAGCCAAAGACAGCTCAAGTCACTTTTTCAGTGTAAGTTCAGGGTTCACTGAAGCCTTCACAAACTGAACTCCACACTCTGGACTTCCTCAGAAAAAGCAGTTTCCTTTAAACCTTGACAGGCCCAGTTTACATGAGGAGCATGCTAGCATATTTTATCCAGCCCAGGATCAAGGCACCATTGCAGACACTTTGCGAACACAGGAGACAAACCCAATTAAACCATAAATATATCCATAAACCAGGGAGTACCTGCTCTAACACAAAGTGATAGGCCCACTGATGGGCATATTACAGGTAAACCAACAGATAGCAGTGCTCCTATCGCGTCAGCAGCTGAATGCTCAGTTTCTCAGTGCACAGCTAATCACCTAATCTTTCCAAAAGGCAGATGGAAAGAAAGAAACTTACTTACCCATTGTTTTCTGATCTGTAGAGAAGTCAGTTTTGCCTAGATCTTCACATGCCTGTGGGAATAAAAGCTGAGTACTTAATTTACTTTGAGGATATAAACATATTCCTGTTGCTTTCAGCTGTTTTCTTTTCTATATCTTGAGACTCCCTCCTATTATTCTTCTCTTGTTTTAAGTATCTCTTATGCTCTAAACTCACTGCAGCCCTTATTTTCACAATACCCTTTTTCAATAGTCTACACTCTCCACAAATGCAATTATGTTCCACATTACATTTACCTGGAAGATAGAGACCCTGTAGAGTTCTCTGCAGCTGCATCTCTTCCTTCTAATTTACAAATGAGGCAATTACCACCAGAAGATACTGCCTTGTTTCTTAGGGAGGCTAGAAATGAAAGGAAGATTGCTTAGGTCTGCAAGCCACTATCCTCTCACTTAAACAACTAAGCAAAAAATTTTAATATTCTTACATTGTGTAACCTTGACATCACAGGTTGATTATGTAGACTAAGCTACAAAGACTCTTAGCCTGTTCAAAACTAAAGCAATAAAAATGTTTCTGAAAAATTCTCACTGCAACTCAGACACACAATTTACTACAAAACTCTGTTATAGAATACCTGTGTACTATTGATATTCTTGTCTCTAAATATTATGATTACCCAATACTTAACATTTATTTGCCAGAATTGTGATGGAAAACTGGGTTTTCTCCTTCTCTGAGAAGACTCTTATGTGAGTTTGAGCTGGCACACAGAGGGTTGATATTTTGTAATTTATAGTAGATAAATTCTCTGGAATGTCGTAAAGAAAATGTAATTGAAGATATCCTCTAGCTATATTGCTTTACCTTGTGTTATTGACATGCTTGCAGCCTATTCAATGTTCTTTCATCTAACAGTGTGAATTTTAAAAGCAAATCGAGTCGTTTTAAAATTCTATTTGAGTAGCCAATTAGATGCAGAAATTTTGCTTACGGCTTCTGCAAGAATCTCTGTAAGGTGTCTCTATGTTAATACCTTCCCACATTGATTGCATAATGCAATATGACATTTTGTGTTAATAGGCTTTTATTAAGCTGGATTCAGAGGTTGCATCTCTTGGAGATCAAAGAAGTTGTATAATGCAGTCTTCTCAATTTGGTGGTGTTAGAAAGAATATGGTGATCTAGTTGTGAAAAGAAACAGCTTTCACCTATTTCTCAGCAGACACTTATTTTTCATAATTTTTACCTGTTGTCTGACCCAAAGCAAACAGATGTGTTTCAATAAAATCAGCAAGCCTATATTTAGTTTTTATTTCAGTAGTCAGTGAAAGTTTTCATTCCACTGATGACAAATCTATGATTTCTTCTATTCATTAAAAGCCAGCTATAAAATTAACTCACATATCAACAGCAATATTTAGCATACATTAAGAAATCCAAATCAACTTTCTAATTCACATTTCCAATGTATAACTGTTCTAAACTATACCCAGTGGATTTCTTTGGGTTTCAGCATAACAGTCTTAGCTATGGTACACAGATAAAAGGCTTAATTTCCCAAGGCAGCAAGTGGAACACTGCACTGGACATCTAAGATCAAAGTATTCCATGCAGAGTAGAAGGAAAAGTCTAACAAACCAGTCAAGTATCACTGAAGGACAATTCATTGGCCCAGTTCAATGCCTGGAAAGAGTTGGGTACATCCAAAAAATAAGCCCCCTGATACTCTGAGTCGACATCACTTAAGGGGCTTTGCATAGCTGGCCAAGAAAGCAATAGATTCTTCAAACTCATTCTTCAGGGTTTGGAACTACACAGAGACGTTTTGGGTAATAACGGATACATAGCCTAGAAACTCCTCCTGAGGAGCTGTTATTTGGTGGACATCAAAAAATTATTTATCAGCTATCACACGTTAACTGGCATGCTTCACACCTTGTCAAATCACATGTTCAATGACCAAGGGTATCTGACCTAAAGAAACTTTGCTTCCAAAATCTTAATTATTAGAAACCTTAAGAAAATGGAAGGAAATAGGAAAATATTATATGTACCTTTTCTACTCGTCTTCTTCTGACTTTTCTCTGGGATGATAAGGTACAACTGATTATTTATTAGAAAAGTTGCTTTCTTCTTTCACTAAAACTTACATCTAAAAGAAAGAGGTTTTTTTTATACAGGATGTCATCAAAGGAACAACCTGAAGATTTGGGCAAATGCCTTCTGTTGGATACTAAAGGGGAGGGTCTTTCAAAACCAGACTACTTTAGTTTCATGATAATCATGGGCATGTGTCAGTAGAAAAAGAATTTAATTTTGAAACTACAGTTTCTAGAAGTCGAGTGCTGATCCCTCTGCCTTCCTCCCCCATCTGGTATATTTAAAACTTTTTAAGCTGATGAGAGTCAAACTGTTGGTAATAGCCCAGTTTTGTCTGTATTCATAACAACTAGCACCAGAGAATTACGTGATCATTTATGAGTAATGAAGAACTGTAGTAATTACAAGATAGTAATGAAGTTTGTGAAATTTGACAATTCATCAAAGCTAACCATCAATATCAAGCATTACTACCACCTGTGTCAACATGAGGCCCTTCTGCTGTTTTCTTTGAAGTAAGGCAAGATATGTGTGGAGGAATAATACATATTCAGATAGTAGACTGTCTGATGTTGCTCAGGAAAAAGCAGCACAAACCCTTATTCAGGCATGAGAAAAATGAACATCTTTCCAAACTAAATATAGGCTGAAAACGTTGAGTCCAAATCACCTAGAAGAAAAATTGGCTGTTACTTGAGAGAATATTAGCTCAGGGATAGTTGATAAGGTGGTCATTTGTGAGAAAGGAAAAGAAAAGATGGTAATTTATTGCTTGTGGAACTAGAAGGGGCTAACCTGGAAGGCAGAGAAAACTATAGCATGTCATAAAGCCATTGTCTTTTGCATCCAGTTCTGTGTAGCTAATCTTAGGTACTCAACACTGTTTTCTCTCCCTGAATCACTTTACTCCTTTCCCTAAGGAACTTCAGTCTTTCATTTCCCAATAAAATTATTTCCTTAGACTGTCATGTCCCCCACTGAATTGTTTAGGTAGGATGCAGTCATTTTTCTTCTGTTTTGCTGGTTAAATCTATGTTCCTGTGCAGATGGATGCCATGGTGGGGCTGTCCTAAATTAGTGGGATCTTTTTTCATACTCCTTACATGCTGAATGTACTACCTAATTTTACTTAACATAAAATATAAATGCAATTCATGTATCTGTGTGTAGTTTACAGTGATGATTTCTGTCTTGCAAGTAGTGATTGCCATGTGGCGTTCTGTATCAGCAAAGATATTCTCAGGGACTTTTCAGTTTACATGGATAAAGCTGTTTTGGTATTAGCCTGAAAACAATGAAGATATCCTTTCCTGTCAAGAACAGCTCAGAAGAGCTTAGGAATGAAAATGTTATGTTCATGTGATGAGATAAGTAGGGGCAGATTTTGACTGACTAAACATAGTGATATTCATACTTAGCCCAGCCACTTGAATCCTCTAAGAATTGGTCCAAACTTTCTCCTTCAACATATTCCTCAGTAGGCTCAGCACCCATGCCCCAGCCCATAGTTTTGGTTTCGGTTGAGTTCACCTACATCCACGTTAACACTTGATGCTCTACTTTACAGCAGAAATGGTGCTGTAAAGCAAGATGGTGTGACCAGACATCCATAGTGTGTGTATTTTAGGGAGACTCTTTCTGAAAATATTTTGGCCCTATTGATTGAAGGCCTGCTGGCTGGAATTCATTAGGTATGCTGTCGACGTGGCTCAGTTTCATTTCAAAGAAGTCAAATTTACATGCTCTGATATTGGTGTAAAGCAAAGCAAGATCTATAAGAATGATTGGAGATTTATATCTGAAGTGCAATTATGACCTTATCCGGAACAGTAAGAAAGGTAAAAATATTTTGTAAATGTTCCACTTTAGCTAACTGGACTTAGAACAGTAAACAGGTGATAATGAAGACAAAATTGAAGTTATGGTAATACAGAAAGTGACACTCTGCCACTTGACAGTAATTTCAGTGATTTGGGAATCATTAGTTTCTTAGCTAATGAGGAACTATAACAATCATGATATACTTACCCTGTTTGCAAATTTCTTTTTTTTTTTTTAGAAAACTTATTTAAAATCATCCACCCTTCTTAATTTTGAAATTAAGTTAACTAATTTCATCTATTTCCAAATTAATTTTGAAAGCTTAAATCCAGTGGAAATAAACAATATAAAAATTAGAAGTTATTTATTTTTTGAAGGACTTTAAAGCTGTGATTATTAGATCTGACAAAATTCTCTTGTGCTATTTGTCACACTGCTATAACTATGGTAAGGAGAGACCTAAATGCTGGATGTCCCTAGGTGAAAGAATATACTGTCAGAAGATCTCTGTAAAGAGGGGTAGGGGTAGAAAGGAGGAAGAAGTTCCTAAGCCTAAAGAAAAAGGGAAGTGGTTCCTAAACCACTGCAAGAGTGATTTGACATATACAGGGACATTGACATGTGTAAAAGGAAAAGATATGGACAATATGGAGAGACCATCAGGGACACCATGGGTAGAAACAGCTGAGGGATAGCTAAGGACTGCAAGCAAATTTCTTGCTATACTTGTGGCACTGAAAGAGTAGTGGGCATTCATCTCAGCTTGTCTCTGCTAGTGGAGTAAGAAACGGCTGTGGTCAGGAAATACAGCTGGTCTGAACACTGGTACTTTCCAGCTTTTCATACAGATGGGATGATGTGGTTAAAGATCACATATGTATTTGTTTCTGCTTAATACTGAGTATGGGTGCTTAGGCTATCTGAACCTGCTGTAATCTGTCTAGCAGTCACACCCATGATGGGTGCATCAGCCTTCAAGCAAAAATTCAGGCTATTGCGACAACTCGAAATGTCTCTGCCAAAAGACAGTGTCTACCAGTTCACACAGTTATTTCTGCCCAGTGCCAACTAGTTTACCTCTTACCCTTGCTGCAGCCATATATGTGATGTACTGCCAAGGTATAGTCTGGATGTGTTTCTCTCTGATGCTGCCAGACTCACTCATTCTGTCTGTAACATAAAATTTTGGAACCTGTGTTCACTACAGAAGAGCTTTCAATGTAGAGCATAAAAATTCTTTTTGATGTAGTACTCAATCTATATCCCTCTGTTTTATTAGCTTAAAGATTTTGTTATTCATTTTTATGAGTGCAAAAAAAAGAGTTTTTTAGCAACTCATCTCCCCAGTATGTTCTCCATGTATTTCAATGGCCATATTACCTGTCTTGTGCATTTTGTGTGCATCTCTAAGAATCAAAGGCAATATTAGTATGGAAAACAGCTAACAACTGCTACATGGTGACAGAACTGAAATAAATAAATGTTGTTCAGACAAATCAATACTGAATAATTATATTTTGAAGGCTAAGATAACTTTAAAAAGATATAAAAACTGCGAATCCAAGCCAAAACAAAACAGCTCTCCAAACATGTCTGAGAAGTTTTTACAAAAAGTGCAAGTTGCTTGTTTTAATGATTCAAGGGGAAGATTTCATTAACAAAGTGCACATTTAATTATCAATATTTCAAACGGTATGATGCTCAAGATACAAAACTATTAAAACTCATTAGTAGGGTACAGCTGTTTTATGCACTTTTAAACTGTAGCCTAAATTGATTGTGCCTTTTTGTCTATAAACCAGCTGTCCATTCTTTATTAAGGCATCTGTCAGTTCTTCATAGAAAAAGATAATAAAAATGAGTAGAGAACAACTTTTAACTCAGAACCGTGCAAAAACATTACTTTAAAGGAATATAAAAGAAGAAAAGAAAATGTAAATCAGATAACTATAAAAGCCAGAAACACATGCAATCTGCATTAAATTTAATCTGGTTTATGGCAACTAATTTTATGAGCTTTTAGATGACTCATTAATCTCAGTATATATTGTTTTACTAATAAAAAAATGTTATTCTACCTTTGTTCTATAACAAGAAGGATGACACTCAGAAAATTCTAACCACTCACTCTCCAGTAGGAATTTAAAATTTAATTATAATTTGTTACTTCAATCTTGGTATTAGAACTGAAAACAAGGTCTTGAACCTCTCAATCTTCATTAAAAAGAATTAGTGGTATTTTATTAAAACATTGTTCGCCCCAGATTCCAAGTTAAGAACGTGAATCTGGTTTTGGTTCTCCCAGTAATCAAAACTAACTGCAAATATGCAAGTATAGTTCAATTAATTCATGCTTCTGGTTCATGGAACTGCAAGCAGGAGACAAGGCTTTAGTTTTCATGCAAGATCATAATTGTAATCTCATTAAAATCTGTCTCTGCTCTTCCTTTACTCAGGAGGAGAAATGATTGTGGTGTGACCCAATTCAGACTTAAAAACTAAATGTAAGATGCCAAACACTTTTTTGCCAAACTATCATTTTGTACTAATCTTTTTCCTGTTAGGTGATGGATGCATGCTCAATAATGTAACACTTCAATAAGAAATATTTTTGTGAGCCTCAGCTCCATTCTCCTCTGGAACCATGCCTTGAAATTAGGCAAGGTACTACCCATGGGGTTAGGGACCACACAGCCCAATTGTGCTTTGACTCTGAAAAGTTTACCCCTGCATTTTCCAGTAACCCAAAGCCTCTTCGTCTCTTGAGGAATACTCAAGAGGAAGTTGGGTGAAGGAATGGCCACATGAGCGATTGCTAGAAGACTTGAGCTCCTCTGTTGTGGAAGACACTTGCTGGGGCCATGGGCCCTGTGCCAGGCCTGATCCTGACCCACATTCATGAATGTGCTGACACATCCCAGCTGGGTCTTGGTACTGCTCTGATCCAAAGCAAAATGCTAATACACACACACACAAACCCTCCCTCTGGATTAGGGAAAATGAAGATCTGCAATGAGAGTGTGGGATTGTAGTCACAACAATTCCAGTGGTACTCCAAAGACCTGTTTTGCACTGAGTGCACACACCTCAGTTCCTCCCCATTTAGTTTCTCAGAGAAAGGCGTAAATTCTGTTGCTCAGCCCATTTCAGATCTGCACTGAAAAAATCCAAACTAATGCTTTGTACACTAGAGAATGAGTCCAATGAAAATGTAACACAGTTTGTGAGTAACTTTGAAAGACTAAGGAGCTATAGAAAGCGTAATAGGTCTTTCTCATGTATCATTTCTGCAATTATATTTACCTAAATGTCTTTTAGTTAAAAAAAATAGGAAAAACAAGCATTCTAAAGGTGAAATGAAAAATGTTCATATCATACTAATAATACACATTGAGAAAATTATCAGCAAAGGCTGATAACTATTGTCTGTGGATTGCTGGAAGGTAAATAGAAATGCATTGTTATACCCCTAGGATCTAAGAAGGAAGAAAAATACTATTTCTGTTTTGTTTGTGTTGACAGTTTCATTAAAATTTTGAACGGGATGTTCACATTTTGATTGAAGTTTATATTGAGCAGGAATTTTAATTTATTATTATTTAATTGGCTTTTCTGATTAACAAAATGTCCTTAAGAAAGGACTCATTCTGTTCTTTAATTTCGCATCTTTGTTTGGCTTTGCTGAGTTCTGATATCTGCATTGTAAGCAAATGAATAGAAAAATTTAAAGCAAATCAATTCCACCACATTTATCATTCCTCTTTCCATTTTCTTAGAAGTGAAAATTCTCTGTTTTTCCTTGAAAACTTGTTGCAATTCCATTCCCAGTTAATTCTCTGAAACAACTGTCCACGAAATTGAAATCATATTCACACAATGAATTGAATAAGTATTTTCATTGCCACTCGTTCATGTATAATTAACCAAAAAAATACCATTTTCATACAATGGATTTACAAGGCTGAATAAAACATGAAGCATAGAACAAGCCAGGTTCAGTTTTTATATTCTTCACTGATTTTGGTTCATAGTTTCAGATATGCCATATTGCAAACTTGAAGTTATACCTCTTAAGAAGAAGTCAGGAGAAGAACAGCCATTTAAATTATTTATCATGCAGCATTATCTTGCAAAAGATTCATCATTTAGGGACCCCAGGGATTTCTTTAGCTGGGAGAGGTGGCTAATTTAAAATATTAATGAGTAAATGGCATTTCTTTATTTCAAGATTGAAAGAAAGCATTGAATGCTCTTATTATCTATAGGTTTTAGGTTAAATTGGCTTTGAGGTTTTCTGAGTCTTACTATTCTCTAATGGGTCTTAAAAGTTCAATGAGACTTGAATTTTGTCAGTCCTCCCCTGTCTGCAGCTGGGAAATGCAACTCAATACCAATGAGATGACGGCTCCACTGGGAAAGAGGCAATAGTCTCATTTGTTGTACTAAAATCCTGTTCCACGGCCAACAAGGTTTTAAAATGCATTTTAAAAATACATTTTGATTTAGTATCTAAGATTGTAATCCAACAACTTTTATTCTGTCCATAATTGATTGAATGCCTACTCAAGTCAATGGTTAACTTAAGCTTGAAGCAAGCCAGGACCTGGCTCTTCAATGTAGGGATCTGATATTCCTCTTCTTTACCCTTTGGTAAATCAAGACATATTCCTGCCAATTGCTTACTGTGAGCAAGCAGTGGATCAAATCTGGCAAATAAGTAAACCAGTTGTATTGTGTGATACATATACTTCAACTTGAAGCTTGAAAAAAATTTAAATCTGCATGCCAATCTATTATATATTACGATTTTGAAAGACTGTTTCCCTGTTGGGGTGGCTCGAATAAATTGTCCTAATATAGTACAATGCAAAACTTTTGTAAACTTCACATTGAAAAGAAGTATGCTCTTATATGCCATTCTATCAAGCAAGATTAAGAGATCAAGGGAGATTAAAGGGCACTGAAGTTCACTTAAGATGCTCCTGGACAGTTAATGGCATTGTTCTGTGAATTTTTTATTACAAGAGCTGTAATATAAAATATGTGATGACCGTAAGATCTGCAGATATTCTCCCTTTCCAAATCTGAGCCTGAACTGGAAGGCTGAACAGAATTTTTCTGTACACATCTTCCTTTCTTTTTCACTGTACTGGGTCCTGACTAGGGAAAGGCTGCAGAGGTGCAGTAGCCATGTTTTTATTTATTATGTAGTGTTTGTGTTGCAACAGTGGCAGCTTGACAGGCTTTTCATTGGTGAGCTCCATCCCCTCTGAATGACGCCATGCAGGAGTGAGGTGCCTTCCCTCCCAGCAAGGGCTTTGTGCTTGGTGTGGTACAGTGCTGGGCCACTCACTGCATGCATGTTGTCTGCCCATAGCAGGGGGCAGAGGCAAGACTGAAAAAAGGTTGGAAATTTGTAAAATGCTGATGGGGACAGACCCCACTATCTCTGGTGCAGGACACTGTCCCTGCATTGCACCAGTCCTCGGGCATGTCACACGGAGCTGTGTCCTCATTGTGCTTGGATCATCAGTCACAGGGTAATTCAAGTGCAGTCTGCTCTTGGGCAAAACAAAAACAAGTCCGGACACTTTCAAATGTGTAACATCCCACAGAGTGGAAACTGCAACTGTATTGGTAAGATATGATGCTTTTAACATGGTGTACTGGAAAACTCTGTCTGAGGAGAGGAAAAAAAAAATTTACTGTGTAGCATGTCAGAAATTGAAGTAAGTGAACAGATAACTCAGGTCCCTGGTCTCCGTTCCTCCAATCCCCAGCACAGGCCATAGAGGTTAACAGTTCTTTGGGACAAACCGTCACTAATCTCCTGAGATCCTAGGGAAAGGAGCAGAGATAAAGTCCAGTGAAGGGCAGATTATCTGGAATGTCAAGGGTGAGAATATTTTTAATACTACCATGTTACTGTCTTTTATAATAAGAATCTTGCATTTTTATGACTCCTTCTCTGACAGGGGAAAAATAGCAAGCCAATTATCTAATTGTTTAATAACAGAAATTTGCCCTGTTTTACGGTTATCTCCATCTGCTAGGGCTGTTTAAGTAATGAAATACATTTTAGGCTGTAACACAAAAATATTAATTTACACTGTGTCTTTTTTTCCTATCTCATCAGATCATCTTTCATTACTTTCTGGAACAACAAAGCTTTGACATATTTTGTAAGTGAAATCCTTATTAGGGAAGACAATTAAAAGTTCATTTCAATAACTTGTCTGTCAGCTGATGATGTAAGTTTTAGAACTGAACAGATAATGCACATTTTCATTGTTTTTCTTAATACTTAGTTTATTTCTTATAATAGAGGCACTATGCATTTCACTCTGAAGAAAAACCTAATGAGGAATTCGACACCCATAGTTGTTTGATGTTGAATACTGTGTCTGTTTCGACTGAATTAAACAACTGTTGTGTTTTAGCACTCAAACTCACAATATTTTGTTGCAGATATTATAAAACCATGTTTCAGTTACTTTTCTTGATCTGCTAACAAATAAATCTGGATTTTTACTGAAACAGAATCTTCTAATTTTTAGTTGAAATTATAACACACTAAGCATAGGTAACAAAACAATTTTAAACTGTGTCAAAACAGTTAAGAATTGAGAAATAATCACATGGATACCTGAGAAAGACCCAAGGATCTAAATTCCCCATAGGAAGAAATTCAAAATATTTCTAATTTTGACAGATTAATTTTAATTCCATTTGACCTTGTAAATTATTTCTCAGTTACATTCCTGTAAGTAGTTTTGCTGATGTGGGAGACCATGTCAGTTAAGTAGTGGACTGTGCAAAAAAAATGGGTTAATGCCATGCAAAGGCCTGAAAACTCCACAAAATCATACAAATCATCACTTTCTACGGGGTTTAATTATTCTAAAATATATGATGAATGCAAATAAGACGCAAATTATTTTTTGCCTGAAAAATATTTTCCAGGCTATTTTTAATTTGTTACTCTCAAATGAAATATAATGGGCAAGGATTTGGTTATGTAATGTTCTATAAAAAAAAATTTAATGTGTCTAATTCTTCAGTTTAAGTTGATTGAGATTATTTCTACCTGAATGTGAATTATGAAATTAAATATTTTTCATTTACTGCAGATATTTCAGCTACAAAGAGGTCAATCAAAACAGGCAACTACCTTGGGAAAAAAGGAACAAAACTCTTAAAAGCAATAATGTCCTTTCAATGCAAATCCATCATAATAAATTATCAGCCACGATTATTCTGTTGTGCTCTGGGTTTTTGATACCAGAATTAACTATTGCAAACAGAGAATTAGAATGGAAATAGGGTAGTGAAGTATTTGGTCATGTATTATTCTTGTCCCTATTGTGTAGCATAAATTTTTTCTCCTTTAACAGGAGATCAGCAAAGTTTCTAAGAATCTCCCTGCATTTCCCAGAGATCATTGTATAGGCTAATACTAGTTTGTCCCTTTTCAAATGTTATTTGTCTCCATTGGTAGCACAATGCACAGCTGATCATTCTAATAACTGTTTTGCCTGGTTTTTTTCCAGCTCTTTGTTGTAGTCTTGATATTTGGGGAATGCACATTTCACTTGTTTTCTCTCATAAACTGTTACTCTCATTTGTTTCTTTTATCTTTCCAAGCATTTTTATGAGGAACATTGTCCATCACACCTGTTTAAAGCCATGTTTATGCCACTCAGAATGTTGACTGGGAATTTCTATTGCCAGAAAATTTTCTGATAAAGTGGCTTTTTCACAGAATATGTCAGTCCATCAACACCAAAGTGGTCTGTGAGAAAGAGAGGGTGCCAGCAGTGGTCTGAGGACCTTTCTCTACCAGGAGGGGTTTTGGCTGGTTCACTGTCCAGCTGCCTAATGTGATGCTGAGAAGCCCTGCTCTGCTGGAAATTAGGTCCTCAGCATCCTGACTGATCTGCCAGGCAGGATCCTGGGATCCCAATGACCCCAGTCTCAGATTCTGGCTATATTTGGCAGGTGGACCATTATGGATCTGGGACTTGAAAACCAGGAAATTAAAAATTTTCTTCCATAGGTAAGAGGGACAAAAAGAACTGGGAAAACAATTCTCTGTATTCTCAGTAATTCAGCTGCATGAGAAACTTGGCTGGTATTCTGCCATATCCTGTGTGATACTGTTCATGGAGAAAGCCCCAAATCTCCAGAGGTTCCCATTGCAATCTAATTTCCATAATATTTCCTTATTTTATTTTTTTTTACACTTTTTATGCTTTGGATAGTTAAAAATTTCTATAGCACATCAAATAAGTCCATTGCTAAAAGTACAGTCACATTATTTTTGATATTTTTGGGGAAGTCTGATATTTGTGTCATTTTTTCATCCTTTCACATTACTTATGCACTTTCTTTTCTTGCCATCTCAGTAGAGGCATCCAGATTCTTGTTCTCGAAATATATAAAGTAGCACTGTAGCATTTTCCTTCTTTCATACGCTCCTTTTTTTTTTTTTTAATTGCTTCGTCTTTTGTCTATTGATATACTCATTTCACAGTTCTGAGAATTCACTTTTGTCCTTTCTGGGCTCTTTGTGGGTTCCACAACAGTCTCCAAATTCTGGGGCTGGTCGATGAATTAACTATGCTGTTTTCATATTGGGAGAATTTCTCTTTGTTGGTGATTGAAGGGTGATCTTCAGCTCATGCATCATTTTTTTTCCTTTTGCAGAACTATTTGCACTTTTTTTTCCCTGGGCATCTCTGTGCTTTTGTTCCATAATTTTTTTATCTCAAGCATTTCACTGCTCTGTGATCAAGAGATTAGTGCACAAAACACAAATATCTCATTTTCAGGCTTATCAGTAATGCATTATGTAAAATGGAGATTAGACTACTGCCTCCCAGTATCTGTGCTTTGTAGTAGAAGGTGGAAGTTTAAAAGACGAAACTGACCTTAGGGACAGCTCTGTGTGTATAGAACAATCTGACCCTCTGACTCTTTGAAGTTTGAATCTTTTGATGCCAAAAATCAGACCAGCTCCAGAGAAAGGAAGGAAGTTAACAAGGAATTGAAGAAAGCAAATTTAAGATTTAGAGATTAATTAAAGACATGCCTTTGAACTGAAAACAAAGTATTTGCACCTGTTTCATAATATTTAAAATAGACTGTGTTAGATAATACTTACAAGATTTATAAAATTAATAGATTGTTGTTACTGCTCTTTTATAGCCAAACCAAAAAGTACCAATGTACATGTTTACAAATCCAGAAGAGCAGGGTGAGTGCAGACTTGATAGACTTAAGTTTATTTTCAGTATTTTAGAGAGTGGAGAAAACTCATATAGCATGAACGAACGAAAGTCTTTTGTTTATTTTCCTTTATGGAAATATTCTTTTCTTTTACCGTTTTAGAAGAACAGGCTGTGAAATACATTTTTTATAGGAACCTTCTCTCCCTATTAAAAAAGATACTCTCCTCTGCTAATTCTTGTATTTTCCAGAAGGGAAGGGAGGGTGTTAGGAGGAATGGGTTATAAGCAGAACAATGGCAATGTGGAATACAAAACACTGAAGTGACCTTGCAGTTGGGAATAATTCTTGATAAGCCTGTGTGAACAGTAGGCCAGCGATCTTCTAGCTTGGACTGAGTTACCTTGGTTAGAAAGTTAATAGAAACAAATTTACTCTTTGAGTTCTAGCCATGAGTTTGTGGTCGTTCCTACTGCCTGTGTGTGTTGACTCACACATTTGGAGGAGTTGACAGGATATGGGAGCAACCATGCCATGGCTGGTGAAGAAGCTGGGGACTGGGGAGGCTGTGTCAGGGAACAGTTGGTTCTGTGGGGGGTTGCCCTCAGCCCTTTACCTTTGAGACAGCATAAGAATCAACAACCAAACAATTGCCAGATATATGGCTTTGCTCTGGCGATGGACAAATCAGTTCCTCTGGTTTCTTCCAGCTGTTGCTGGCAGTGCTTTGCTTTATCAAAGGAACAGCCACAGTAAACGATTACTACTCTTTTAAAATCTTGAACTTATATTTACAGCAACAAAAATCTCGCCTGCATGTTCTACTTGATTCTGAGGTAAGTACAGTCTCATGTTTTGTAAGAATATGTCCTGCTTTTAAAACGTAGTCCTTTCTTCATGTCAGGACAAGAACTCATCTCTTCTTTCTCTTCTTCATCCTCAATAAAAATTCTAAAATTCCTAAAATTTCACCTAAAATTCCTGGACAGCATATATACCATCAAATGCACATCCTTGCAGTATGAACTGCACAGGCTCTATGTGGTCTGTTACCTTCAGTCCATGCTGAAGTACCATTACCTTATGGTGACCCATTTGGAAGCACATATTTGCATGAATTGCAAGCTTGTCTTCCTAGAGCTATACTGGCTGAAAGGAGCTGAGTAAGTTGGAGCAGTGGCTGAGGATAGTGTTCTGGTGTGGTGAATGAGACCTCCTACAGAAGTAAAAGACAGAGTTGAGATAATAATACTGGGATCAAGTCACACCCTCTAACATGGCAGCTTCAAGCAAGGTCCAAGGCATGCCTAGAAGCTGCTATAGGTTCAAAGACACCCTGGCTTTTTCACCACAGTGTGATGAAATACTCCCAGACCAAAGGGGTGGAAAGACATTTCCCAGACAGGTTTGCATTGCACTTCCCAAACATGTAGCACAGAGTACCACAAAGCAGCTAAATTCTGTGTCCAGTAAAGTGATTGTAACTGATCAAAGAATTTGCACAGGATTTATGATCCTTAAGACCTTACAGGCAAGTCTCTATCGGCTTATAAATTTACCTGTGGCAGAAGGACTGTAAGTCCCCAAATAGCACATCTGCAGTGTGCTTGTGTTGCCTCCCAAAGTAATTATTCTGCAGGGGTGAGAAAGAACAGACTCCCTGACTGCAGCTTCCCTGCAATGGCAGAGGCCTTGGCTGGCACAGGTGAAGCAGCACTGCAAAAGAGGTGATTTGTATTTATTACAAGGTTTGCACAGACTCTTGTCTCCCTGGAACAAGAAAGAGACTGAGAAAGTCTTTACTTTCTTTTCTAGCTTGTCTTTAATGGAGAAGATCTATCATTCTTTCCTCATGCTGAAATTCAAGTCAGCTCTCTGCTGCACTGGTAGGTACTGAAGATAATGATAACTAATGATCATCAGTGAATTCACTTTATCCTTGAAAATGGAGGGGCAACTTATGTGCCTTTTATTGTCCCTTGTAGCCTTTAAAGCCCCAGAAAAAAACAAAATAAAGCTATTATCACCAATAGCAATGATGCTAAACCAAACAGAAAGCTTTATTACTTTAACAGCTTCAAGTTCACATTAACTATGGGATGATTAAGATTTTACAGTATCTAGAATTTAGAACAATTAAGTTACCTGTAATAACAAGCCTCTATACACCTTTGACTTTTAAACATAAATATATTAAAAGATAATACTTCCTGCTTTACCAAGCTAGGCAGTCCACAACAATCCTTATATGCTTTAGGAGAAAAATGTTTTTTAAAGACACACCTTCCAGCCTTCAGTTATGCCAGAGTTTTACCCTCAGCTGCATTTCCCTTATGCAATGTCCCAAACAGTATCTCAGAAAGCATGAGGTGGAGTAGACCATTACAAAAATCACTTGTCAGTGACAAGCGGGAAGTGAAACAACCTCTGTCTTAACTTACTTTGAGTCATTTAGTCTTGCCCCTGACACAACTACATCCAAGGTGGTTCTACAGTGTGTCAAGTGAAAAGGGATAAAGGGAAATATTGTCTGTCACTGGGGTTCAAGAGAAGCATGTATTAGATTTTATTAGCATGTATTAGATTTTATTTTGTGATTCTCCTTTGTGATTATTAGTCTTATTTGCAAAGACTCTTGCTTTATAAAAATGAGAATTAAACTAGAGTTTTGTAAAATACTGTGCAGCAAGAAAGGTAAACAAACAATTCTTTCACCTATAAATTCTTTCACTGGGGGTGTAAAACTATAGCAAGAACACAGCCTGGAAAAACCGCCACTGCACAGAATTCCTCCTTTGCTTACTACCAGCTAGCCTCCAGTGTTGCAAATTAAAGGAAATCATATCTAAAAGTTAGTAGCCATTCTGATAACTGTGATATCAAGGACTAAAGCAGTATGTTGAAAAGCATATGAACAGCTTCAGTGATTCTGATAGAATTACAGACTTTTCAAGAAATTTGCACTTAGCAAGTTGATCTCAACATTTATGTTACTGTGCTGTGTCATTACATGGAGCAGTCCAAACGGGAGTTCAACAATGCCCTTATGGACGGTGTGAGGCCCCCTTGCTCTCAGACCTCCTCATTCCATTTGCTATCTCACGCTTTGAGTACCAGGAGGTAATATCAGCATATAGTAGCCCTATTTCGTGTCTGGTCATGGTTTTCCTTTCTAAGCCTAGGCATTTGCTCCTGCACTACAAAATGCTGGTAGATGAGATTCTGCCTGGTAAAGTCCAGAGCAGTGAGCTGAGATTAACAGAGTACTAAATCTAGACCTGTATGTTTTGCTGTGTCACTAAGCGGAGGTAGCAGTACCTCAGCCTGAGGGAGTGTTTTGTTGCTGAATTTAATGAAGACAGGGTTTCAATCCCAACCCACTCTGTTCTCCCAGTTTATAATGGTCCCAAAGTGGAAGGGCTCAATCTTATAACTGTCCGTCAGCAGAATAATGTAGTGCCAGCTGTAACACTGGATTGAGATAATAAGGACCAACTTACTTCCAGTTACTTCTCCTATCTCTGTCTGACCATCTATACCAAGATGCCTTCAAAAGGTCAGGACATTCCTAAGTAGAAATAAAAGGTTAAAGTCAAGAACAAACATGCATCTTAAATATATAATTCTAGTAGACACCATCAACTGTTTTACCACCTTGCTAGAATCAAAACTAAGAGATTCTACTCACAAATCTTCCTCCTTCCTTATGGAAAGAGTGGGAGAGATGAGATGTAAGGAGTAAGGAAGGATGAGACCTCCATCCTTCAGCAAAGCAAACAATCTGATCAGGTCAGCTACTCAGGCAACTGCAGCCCTAGAAATCATTGAAGGTCTTATTCTAGGGAAAGCTCTAAGGAAATTGTCTTTAAATATGTCCTTCTATAATGCAAGCTATTTTATCCACCTCTTTATTTAAGACTATCAGTATATATAAACATGTATATGCATATATATATACACACACCTCTCAATAAATAATTTAATTTACCTCCCTGCCCATGAAAACTTTGTTGGTATTGTCATGACCTTAGAAATACTTTATAGAAATCTTTGATATCAAAACAGCTAAGCCTCATAGATTTGGTAAATATTAAAATATGCTGACTGTCTCTGACCAACCAAGACTTCTTCAGCTGTTCTAAACATCTTCTAGTTCAGCAACTTACTTAGTTGCCTTGCCCCATTATGTTCTTAAAAAGCAAATGCATTGTTCTCCACCAAAGACAATACATTTCTAGTTTCATCTCTGTTAAGCCAAAGATTTAAAGACTAATGAGGGTGTGGAGTTTTGGTTTGTGGAGGGTTTTTTTTAGAAAAGCTGAAATGAGGAAATAACATGTGGAAAAAATGTGAAAAGTGCATCCCAGTTTTAGCTGTGCTCTGTAAATACTCAGCTTCATCATAGACCAATTTGTCAATTATTGTAAATTTATACAGATCCATTTAAACCATTTTATGTTCCCTAAGGATCTTTTCCAAAGTATGTTTCTGAGAACTAGTGCAATTCTAATACATGGCCTGTCATCCACAGAAAGATTTATAGAAAGTATTTTGTCATGACACTTTTTAAAGTTTTTCTTTTATCCTAAGAAAGACAACCTACACTTAAAATCTTCAAATTAAACAGCTACTCTTATTTAAATTAATCTAACAAACAAAAATAAAGTGCTATTTGCAAGTAAAAGCAAGTGAACACAATTGAAGAAATATCTGTTAAGTGGTTTTGTGAATTAAAAGACTGTGTTCTTTGTATTTGAAGGAGAAGCAGAAAATTGCAAACATTAATTTCAGAATAGAAGCTATTCCCTTTATTGTCTGGAGAGTACCCATCAGAGAACAATGAATTTCACTCACAAGGATCTCTTTGTATTCATGTCAAAAACAACCCAGCCCCTCCCCTCCCAACCTAATCAGAAAATAGACTTCTTTGCTGTGCCTGTATTTTCTCCAGTGTTGAGTCTTCTTGTATGTTTGCTGAATTTTGAAAGCAAAAATTAACAACAACAACAACAATAATAATAATGCTGTGGTAAATAACTTAAAAACATCCACAATTAAATATATACACTCTTGAAAGCCTAGAAACTATAAAAGCTGGTCTGCAAAACTGTCAAAGTATTCTGGGAAATGTAATCAATCAGAACGCTGATTAGTTTTCCCTTTGCAACCATTATCTTCAGGTAAAGAAATTTGGAACTTAATGAGCTCTTTAAACCAGAATTTTGTACCCAGTTAATTTCTGTTAACTTCAATTGTGGTGCCTGATCATGGGGATCGACCTGTGTTCACTTGATTATCTGTTTAGAGCTATGTTGGCAAAAGTCAAAATTATCTATCATAATAGAATAATCTAAAACAGAAATAGTGCTTCTGTATCTGAGTTGCTCTGATTTAGAATGGCATAGTCTTCTCTGTGCAGGCCTGTGACCACTTAGCAAGCTGTCCCAGACCAGAAAATATTGAAAGTACGCATTAAGCACTTATTACCTGATCATTCACACCCAGAAACTCATGGACGCCTAGAATACTTTAGGTTCGAAAGAGCCTCTGGCACCGAAACCATTGCTCAAAACAAACTTCAAAGGTACATCAGGTTGTCAAGGGCTCTGTTCAGTCAGATGCTGAATATATTCCAGGGTAAAAGTTTCGCAGACTGTCTGGGTAACCTGGTTCAGTGTGAAAAGTGCTCTTCTGAAATTAAACCAGGATTTCCCTTGCCGCAGCAATCTATCCTCTGTCCCTTTCCAGGAAGAGTCTGCCATCTCTAAAATTGTTATGTACTTGCAGACAGCAATTAGATTCCCCCTCAGCCTGTTCTTAAGTTGCACAAACTTAACTCTTTCAGCCTCTTCTCTCATTCTGCACACCAGTCCTGTAGTCACTGTGGTTGCCCCTCTCCGAGATTCCTAAGCCTTTCTTGCACCAGGAAGCCCATAGCATGCAGCAAACATTGCAAGATAAAATTCTTCACCTATAAAATTTTGAGAAATGAAACATTCCACCCATTGCACTCACTGAAATGTGCCTGTGCTTACTGCCTGTGGAAGTAAGTACCCTTAAAACAGCATTTAATCAGCTTATTTCCAGAGTTCATCATAGAATCATCATACAGCTCAGTTTGGAAAGGACCTCAAAGATCATCTGGCCCACCTTTTCATGGGAAAGGGAGTCTAGATGAGATGATCCAGCACACTGTCCACTCACTTCTTGAGTTCAGAGTCTCATCTCTGCTAACCCTTGAAAATGAAACTAGACCAAGAGAAAACTGGCCTTTCACACCCAGGAGCAGGTGCCAGTTTTCATGTGAGTTCACTAACAAGGATGTGAACCGTCACAGGCTGTGACCTGGAGACACTGATGGATTTAGCAGCTGTGCAGCACAGAAGTGATAAAACTTCTTACATTTCCGGTGTTAAACATGTTCTTACATTTCCAGCATTGAAACTCCATAGGCAGTAAAGTAAGAGATCATAATCTTTTAAATAAATCCTTGAGGATTCATGGACAAAAGTGGAACACCTCATCTGTCAGCTTTACCAGACAAAGGGTAATGTGATCTCTTAGCAGCCTCCCAGTATCGTCTCACTTGAGCTTTCTGATGGGGTTGTTCTGAAGTACATGAGAAACGCAGAAAAGTGAAGTGCAGGAAATTAGTTTAGATACATGGTTAGCAGGTAGTTTTAAGTTATTGTAATTTTAAAGGAAAAATATTAATTGAAAAATCATCAGCTTTCTGCTTTCATCTTCCAGAAGGAGTTTCATAATCATCCTGTTTCCATTTCATGTCTGCAGATGATAAGTATAATGTTTTAATTTTAACCCGGGCAGACAACTTGCAGAAATGTGATTTGATTGAACTCTGTCGTGACTGAAGATCTCTTTTGAAGATCCAGCACCTTACTGAGAATATTGAACTCAAGTGAATAAATAAAACACAATCATCAATAGGAATGAGGAAACTCAAATAAGATGTTATAAGATGACCACAGGGTGCTGAAATGTGTAGCACAGACTTTACAGTGAAAGAAAAAAAGGAATATAATTATTTTATAACCACAGAACCTGTTGATTAATGCAGGAGGCAGAAGAAAATTTAGTTGCTTGTTTTAAAAAAGTTTTGTGGCCATGACAAGAAACAGGATAAAACGGTGCTGTGCCACAACTGTTATCCTGATTTGCATGGGGGGGGGATGTGCTGCAATGTTTTGTAATGCTCACAGTATACATCCTACAGAATTACATTTGACTGTACATCAAGAGGCAAACTGAGAGGCAACATTATTTGTCAGACCACTCAATGTAGCTAGAAATAAATGGTATTGCTTTCATGTCCATGAAATCATCTTCAGACTTTTTAAGGAAGTCATGTCCGACCATAATTGCGTATGGAAATACAAAGGACTCAGCCATTTTGACTATGCTTCTGGATTAGAATGAGGTCATATTTTGGGTAGGACTGCTGCCCCTGCCCATGTGAAACACAGGGCTTGCTTTCCTCCTTATCTCATTTGTTTTGTCATATGCAATGTAAGTTTCTGTTGTTCTTTACAGGATAAATCTGTGCAAATGACATAAATTTTTGCAGCTGGATCTGTGCTTCTGCTGCCTTACAAGCACTCCAGAAATCATTTTTGTTTCATTTTCCAGAGTACAAATTTTTATTTACTCTGTATCGAAAACAACCATAAAATATGAATTAGAAATATTAAGATCCTTCCACACACCAATAAATTATGGCCCCAATCCCTCTAGAGGAATGACAAAAGCTATTTTCTGTGCTTCACAGGGAATACATGGAGAAACAAGTAGATTACGAACCACAACTGACTAACAATTTTTTTCTTTTGGTAATCCAACTTATTCTGACATATGGAGCAAAGATCATCACTGATATTTTGTCATTGTCACCATGGCTGAGGACTTTTTTAAAAAAAATGCATCTAGTTAGTCCAATAAATGCAAAAATATTTGTGGCTGTCTGCCTCATTCTTGCAATGAACAATGCCTGATGGGACTGACATTTTGATGTAAGATTTTTGAGATCTTCCTTTGTAACTAATTATGATGAAACCTCCAGTGGAAGTCCCCAAAAGATTTGGTAGACAGAAAGGCTGCAATCAAGACAATAAAACAATGACTTGCAAAGGATACCTAACACCATGCTTACATTATAAGCACCTTTAGTAGCAGAGAGTGGATTTAGGACTAGAACTCAGCTGCTAGACAACACTTTTGATCCTAGAACATATCAGATGTTCTTAGAGAAAAAAAATATTGAAGTTAAATGCACCTCTAATCATCCATATAAAATATTTTAACACTTTATCGTAATACAGCCACAAATATTATCTGAAATGTCAAGTTTCATCTGCCTATAAGACACATACTTGTACATGAGCTACAGAGAGCTTTTGCATTTCACACAGCACTTGTTTCAATGTACATGAAGTTCCTGAAAATAGCCTTGAGACAGTTGACTTATGTTAGGGAATTGTTTTGACATAAAAGCATTGCTAAAACATGATGACATGCCAGGGCATATGCCAGAAACTGGAAGCAGGTCTGAATTGCCTAGCACAGCACTTGGCTAAGGATCAGCTTGGGGGCAAACCTCTGTAGTCTGACTGAAGTGCTGGCAACCCTCAATGTGCTCTGAACTTAAACCAAGGACCAGGCAAGCCTGAAGTGCAATGAGACAGATGAAGGAGGACTTTCATGTCAATAACTTTTAACACCAAGGTAAATTTTCCAAGATGGGATTCTCCCCTCCCCTAATCCTTAAACATGAACAGCATTATTCTCCAGTGGGAATTTAGAAATCCTAAGCAACACAGTCACTAGAACATCCTCGGATTTAACACTACAGTAAGTCTAAGTATCCAAATTATATCTAAATTCAGATAGCATGAATGCTCACCAAAGTTCCTTGCCTTTTCATTTTTGCTCAGAGTAAGAAAGAACAAGTAATGCTCAAATATTGCTTGTTGGGGCTGGGGAAGAGGCGTATAAAGCACGACTTTTTTTCCGGCTTCCTCACCACTTACATTTCCCCCCCTCCTTAATTCCCAAGTTTTATTTATCCATACTCATCCTTCAAGAAATAAACAACTGCATTGATTCCGCTTTTTGCCTTTGTAGGAAAAACTGGGTCTGTATTTTTACACTAGGGTGAAACCCCATGGCAAACAGAAGTGAACCCGATAAGGTTGACCTCAGGTAGTACTAAAAGAGAGTTTACAAAAGACATTGCAGAAACTTTTTGCTTTCATAGATTTTACAAACAAGCCCTAAAAATTCTCTTGAGAGCAAAACCTGTCTAATACTGATCTTTTTAGTCAGTTCATCCTGTAACAACAAATGAACATTACGTTGACATTCTATGCATTGTTCTAGTTATTCTCAGTTGTTGCTTTTGTCACCTGCTTTAAGGTATCATGCTGAACACAGATTCAATTTCTAAAGCACCTGAAGGTACTGCCAGTACTGAAGAAGCATGCTAAACTTGCTGTCAAGCAGACTACAGAAAAAGATGATACAAAGCTGAGCTGTAAATCAAAAATTAGGCACCTTCAAAAATGTTTGACGGGAAGTAATGCAGCTGTAGGGTCTTACCCAGAGTAAAATCTGCTGTAGCAGTCACAGTGAACACAGAGAACGAGAAAGTACATTCTGATTGTGTTCAGAGATGAGATTTTTTTTTATATACAATACATTGATTCATTCCTGGAAAATACTTACTTTTTCATTTCATGAAGACTGCTGCAGAAAACAGTCAAGTGGCCAATCTGGGTCCACTTGAACAATCTTTATGCCTTAAGAAGGTCAATTTAACTACATACATCCCCTACCCTGGGGATATCAGTGTTTCCCTCCATAATATTTGTTATTTAATAGAAAAGGTGTGGTATTCAATCAAGTTTGCACTGAAAATATTAAACTCTTACTGTGATATATGAATTCGTGCTAAAGTGTATAAAGTTATAATTTATGTTATAAAGTTAAAAATAAGGACAAGNAATTAAATTTTCATGAATTAACAACATTCTAAGCAAACATCACTGAAGCATTTCAATTCAATTTAATGCTAATGCAGTTATCCGGTAGAACTTTACCTTCTTTGGCTTGCATGGATTTAGTACCAAAAAAACCCCCATTAAGGTACGACGTATAAATATGCTTTTATTATTTTGCAAAGGCTTATATGATGAGAATTTGACAAGAAAGAATTACAGAGATCTATTACCCTCATGTCCATCATTGTGTCTTTTAAGGAATCTGAGAGGCAGCAGGAGGACAAAGGGGTCTTCATGAGTACTTGAATGGTATACATATACTTGTATTTTCTTTAGTTAAAAAGGTAATTTGGCAATAGAAAAGGGTTGTTTTATGATATTGACTGCTGAGTACATCTGTAATCTCTAGAAAAAGATGATTGTATCAGCAAAGGCCATTGTAATTCTTTTTTCTTAATGCAACTCCAATAACCTGATAATTGCTATCTGACTCATGGGAGACTATAATGTATTAGTTAGGCTACTCAGTTTCTAATAGTAAATATTCATTAAGAAAGAAAAAAAAAAGAAAGAATAAAAACCCCTGGTGTATAAACAAGCAATAAAAATTGTTGCTTCATAGATGCCTTTGCAGGTTTATCACTGAAGCCCTTTTTACAGACATCACCATTTTCAGATTAGGTTTACCTTACTCTGGGCACAGTCTTTTAAATAACTCCAAAATCAATTCACCTTTTTAAGTTTTATTTTCCGTGGGGTTTTTTTCTGATGTTGTTCTGGATCTGTGCTATGAAATAGGGAAGGGAAATGTAAGGCATACTGAAGCAGGGCAGCAGTGGAGTGGAGCAATTATAACCAAACTATACTTGGGAATATTGTTTCCATATGTCCAGATAATGCAGTAGAGTGTCAACAAACAGCTCACAGGATCTATAGCTCAGTCTGAGCTACTGCATTAAACAGAATTTAAAAGAAATATGAGACACTGCTTTCTTATTTAATGCCCCCAGAGGACTGACTCTTTTCATGGAGTAACTCATTGTTTTCATAGAAACAGGTGAATATTGGTGCTGGGAACACCTCACAGACAAAAACCTAGGTTGCCTCCTGACTTGCATCTGTCTGCAGTAAGATGAAATATGCTGGAAAGTCAAAATCAAAGCAGATGAACTTGGAAATTGCCTTTTTGCAGAATAAAATATACCTGAGCAGGAAAATAGGTCTAACTGTTGGTGCTGTTTATGCTTTTATTGAAGCAATAATTTTTCTACTTAGTTGTTGGGGATTTTTCTAACAGGCTTGCAGCATAGACCTTATTTCAGCCAAAAAAAAAAAAATATACTGCAACATCTTGTTCAAATCTGTATATACAGAAAACACCTACATTTCTGTGATAGATCATTGTTTCATAAGTTTATATAGATTCACTTCATGGTCTAAGTGCAGTAAGAAGACAGCTGTTGGAAAATACATTGATCTTACAAATTGTGAAAATGTAGAAACAATAATTCAGGGGTTTTTTTGGTGTCAACAGGATTCCTTGATGTAGGATACCCTGCCCCCCTCTCCGCTGTGTCCTGGGGCCCCGCCTATGTCCCGCCCCCCTGCCCAGAATTCTCTGCTGGTGTCCCGGGAAAAGCAAACTCTGCCCGAGCACAGCTCTCTTTCGCATCAGCCCCTCGGAAGGAATAAAGCTCTCCTGGAACGTGCACGAAGTCCTCTCCGTTCTTACCGCCGGGCATGTCGGGCCAGCCCGGCCGGTGTCAGGGACACCAGCCGGGACCCCAACACCTTGACATTTCAACAAATCTATTCTGACTTCTGCTGATCCCTGCATTTTGCTCTGACTTGCTAAATGAAAGCCTTTCCCTCAGTGACCAAAATGACCACTTCGTATAGTACGAGTGATGATTTTTAATTTCTCTCTGTTACTTTAGACATGTATTAGAAAACAAATGGTTATCATTATACACTTATGGAAGCATAAGTAAGTGTGCCACTTACACCAGGAACATCCACAGTGTATAGCATTTACTAAATTCAGCAGAGCTTTTTGACCTTGGAAGCAAGTACTGCACTTTGTAAGATAACACACGGAAAACAATTTCAAAAGAAAACATATTTCCAGCTCATCAAGAGCAAAAAGTCAACCTATTTAAAAGTTGCTCTTGTTTTGTTTTGTTTTGTTTTGTTAAGCCACACAAATCAAAAATACACATGCACACATGCAATAAAGAAAGGTGTAAGACTTATGGCTTTGTTTGCCTACCTTGACTCCAACAAAGACCAACACGCTGTCTTTGTTAAAGACTATTATTAAACGTATCCAATTGCAAACATAAAATGTTGTTTTTATTAGGGTTATAAAATTTTATAGGTTAAATGGAACATAAAAGTGTGTCAGCGACTCCAACACATTTTCTTAGGAAGAGTCAAAACGAGCCCAGTATGCACCAGAAAGTAAGAGCCAACACACTTCTTCAGTTGTTCATGCAGCTCCGGTATTACATATTCTGTTTGTGTTGCTTAAGTCTTTCTAACTGTCTTGGTGTACAAGGAAAGAATGTGGTATGCAAAATGAAGCTGTATTTTAATATATCTGACTAAATTCTGTATCAAATACTATCATCAGAGAGTTACATCTTGCTATTAGGTTTGATGAAGACAGATTTTGGATCATTATACTGAAAATTGTTGCTTTTGGTATCTCACTCGCAGCCCTGATGGGTAAGCAAAAAACATTAAGGCCCACAATTTCAAAGCTATTTGGGCTCCGTGGCCTAATGAAATGGGTAGAAAATTTTTTAACTATTGTCTGGAGGAATAAACTAATGAATAATATTTTATATTATAGGTCTTACTGTACTGTTCAACCACAGTATACTAATAATGATGAGTAGATAATTCCATTTTTCTAGAATATAATTTTTAGTTCACTTTTTTCCCCTTTTTTTTTTTAAGGAAAAAGTGTCAGTTGCCCACCATGTTCTAGTGCATCCAGGTACACATGTAATTTAGTGGTGATGTCAACATGCATTACTGGGAAACTGCACCAAGTTTTTGTTCATTTTCGAGTCATGTTCCAAAGGTGGAAAGACTAATGTTGGCACAATAGGAACAGAGAAAACCAGCAGAACTGTTTTAGAAATTTTATCACCAGAAGGCAAAGCAGCTGTTACTACGTAATAGCTCCGCCTTTAAATTCTTTATCATGCTTTTTGTTATGTGGTAGGATATTTACTGTACCCAGGCTGGATATCACCATGAAAGAAATGTTTTGAGCACATCAAATGTCACTGCAGTGTATGAATGTGCAACAAAATACAACAAAGATATTCACAGATGCTGTGAAGATAAACACATTTTAAGCATTCTATTTTCCTATTTTGCAGTTTTATCTTCTGCTTTCTAATTCTATATTTCTTTGTTTCTGTAACTAATGTACAGAATAGATCAGACTCAATGTACAAAATAATGCATAATAATCTATTTTCTTCACACTTGTGTGTTCTGCCTTTTCTTTTTTTCCTTTTGTATAACCTCAATATACTTTTAATACAATGTGTCCTATTCATATATCTATATGTATATCTAATTTGAAAGACTTCTGAAAAAGGTTTTTTTTAAAGCTGGTTAACTGGATTGAATTCTGTTTCCCTAAACCAGTTGTACAGGTACACTGTGTAACTATATCACATTAAAAAAAAAAAATCCAAATACAACTGTACAGCATATTCAGTGGGTTACACCAGACTTCATGTATACCTATCCGTGAACTGGGAACTACAATATGAGAAGTTCACCAATATCTTCAATAAAAAAGCAGATTGTCTATTAATTCTTCACTCCAGTTTAATTGCAAGCTGTNGATTGAATTCTGTTTCCCTAAACCAGTTGTACAGGTACACTGTGTAACTATATCACATTAAAAAAAAAAAAATCCAAATACAACTGTACAGCATATTCAGTGGGTTACACCAGACTTCATGTATACCTATCCGTGAACTGGGAACTACAATATGAGAAGTTCACCAATATCTTCAATAAAAAAGCAGATTGTCTATTAATTCTTCACTCCAGTTTAATTGCAAGCTGTGCTCTGTTCCACTCCAGTTGTTAAAATTTCAAATTGTGATTGCAAACAGAAGAAAAAACTATGGAAGAGTGTCACAGAGTTCAGGATTTTGAACTGAAAATATTCAATTATTTGACATGCTTTTGAACCGTGCTACAGAAAACTGCTTTGCTGCATTTTAATGCAATGTACAGCAACTGCCCTCTCTTCTTAGTATTGCCACCGATAAAGTGCATCTCCCAGTTTCCAAGGCTGAATGACAAAGGTATAAAATTGACTTCTGCACTTTTCTAGATGGTCCAGTATGCACTGCCATATTGTCCGTAAAATGAGGATTTATTTGAGCACAAGCCAGTACATGTAAGTATCATCTTTCTTTTAACAAATAAATGTAGAAGATTTGAAGATTTTTACTTAAGTACTTTCAAACTATAAAGTAGGTACAATACATGCATTATTGACTGAAATGCATTCCATTTCCTAAGGAGAAAAAATGTGATGGCAAGTCCACCCACCACATAACAAAATTTACATCAACCACAAAAGAGAAAAAAAAATGATTTCAAATAATACATATACCAAAAAATGTAATCAGTTTTATACTGTACCATTTATCATAGAAATCTAAAAAATAGTGTATTTAAAAAAAAATCTTTTTGTGATTTGAAAAGAAATTAGTACCTTAGTGTTCGAGAGTATTGATTTGTTAAAAGAATATGATCCAGAATCAAGGTCTTACATTTACTTCCAGCATACAATACTGAAGAGAGATCTATTCCTTCAAATGAACCCTTAGATATTATTTATTACTGATGAAGGAAAGCACAAAACATGCCTCCAGCAGCTGCTGTAAGAAGAAAAAAAGCCGCAGAAACCATAATCTGCATGCTCATCTCACTACCGATGAGATTTTAGTTTAAATCATACATATCTGAAATTAAGGTCCACAAAATGTATCTATGATCAAATCTGCATAGATTGAATCTTGGCACACAGGCACAGCTTCATTCACATCAGTTAGTTGCTCCATGAATACAAATATGCAATCAAACAGAATACTGTCCCTAATTCTTGAGTGAAGTCCTGCCTAGACAGAAAAGAAGGCTGAAACACAGACTACAGGCAGAATAGCAATATATACTCTTCACAAACAAGTATGCTGTCTGCACAAACCAATGCCTTGTGATGATAAAAGGAAGAGCAGAAAAAAGTTCTCGAAAGCAAAATGGGGAAAACAGCAAACAGCTAGAAGTGTCAGTCACTCCACATGACACAATGATGATGGCAAACCCTTCTGATGTTATTAAAGGTGATTTTAAAACATTAAAAAAATATTAAAATTTAAAAAATTAAAAGTCTTTAATCTTACTTTCTTTGTAAAAAGTTAAAAATTAGATTCTTCCCTGCAGATGCCTTCTAGATCTATTTCATCTGGTTTAGAAATTTTCTCTACATCTTCTGTAAATAACATCTTTTAATTTTCAATTCAAGCCATTCTATGATTCATGATTTTATGATTCTATACACCTTTGTAAGAGATACTTTCTGAAATACAATTAATTTGTATTCTGATTCACTAAAGCTGATAATGACACCTGTTAAAAACAAAAATAAAAATGCTGTGTAGATCATAATCAACCACAATGCTGTGATTTCCTCATATAGACTAAAACTTGGCTGGGATTCTGATCTGTGCTTTTCTTACTGCTGTTAATGCTGCCAGTAAAATCTTACTAATCATTCACCAATAGATTCTGTAGCAGATGACAAGAACAACAGAAATGTAAAATTTACTTTTTTCATTAGCAATACTCTTGCACAATTATTTCCCACAACAATAAAAAAAAATCAAAGAAACAGTATTTTGGTGATTATTTGATAATGGACTCGGCACCTTAATAGAATTTCACTGATTTTATGACTTCATCTAGTCTATGGAAAAGTACACATTATTGGATTCTGTTACAGGCCATGACCATGTAGTCTGTTCAACAAAACACAGGCTACAGAAACCCTTGAATTAATTCCTGTTTTATCTCAAGCATATTGTTTAATAAAATATCCAGTATAGATTTATGAATATTCTCCAGAGATGGAGAATCCATTAGCTGGATGCTTACTACACACAATTACTTTCCCTCTTTGCTAGTTCTCTGCAAACAGATTTCTATTCACAGGAAATTATTTATCGATTATGCTGGGGTCACCCCCACGGACTTGTCTTTTATTAGACAAATTGTTTGAGCTATATATTTCAGTGAGAGCCATGTCTTTCCATCCCTTCATCATTCTCAAGGTTCTTCTCTGAACCTGCTCCAATATCAACATCCTTCCTGTAGGGGCCACAGTATTGCAGCAGAAATCACTGCAATCTCAATATGAAATGCACTCACTTGACATTTCCTCAGAATATTTAGTTCTTTGTATCCAAAAGGGGTTTTGCCTCAAGATTATTAAGTAGTTTAAATCCATTCTTCCAGTCCACTGCCAAAAAAAAAAATAAAGGGTAAACTAGCCAAGAGCCCATTCTTCTGGGACTCTGTATGAAGCACATCTCAAGGTAGATACTGCTACCTGCCTTGCAGAAGTGTAAGACAGGTTCAGCAACTCTATTACTTTTTTCCACTACTTTGTTATTATTTGGAAAGTTGTTTTTTCAGTATAACACTTATGTTTCCTTATTCTCCTGTTAATCAGTGTTTATTTCATTATCCTACTTTCAATGCTAATTAATCAAACCCCATCTCAACTCAGACTCAATGTCATGCCAATACAGTTTACAATTAGCATGGTAGTATTTTCCTTCCCTTTTGAATACTGTGACAATTTTGCTTTTCTTTAACTTCTGTGGAACATTTTCAAAACTTTTGAAAGTCAGTTACAAAGTTCCAAGGGGTTCCTTTTGGGGGCTATAAAGCTTCCAGTGGTGGTAACTTTTAATTTTTTATTTCTCCCATTGATTCAAATTTGGAGATTATTCTCCAAATCACATCAACTCACTTTTCAGAGGGCTAAAACAGCATCCCAACACCACCTGTTGGGTGGATGGGTATAGACCATTTAAACAGATGAATCAGTTGTGTTAGGTTTCAGATGGAAGTTAAAGTTTCTTTTGTGAAAACAGTTTTGTGACTTCCCTTGGAAGAAATTGTGACAAAATGAATTTCATATTAGCAGTAGATGAGATTTTTTAATTAAACATTCTTCCCTGCTCAAGTAGCAATATAATCCTTCTGTGCTTAGACATTTCTGGACATTGCAAAAATATAACCTTTTCTGAATCTAATTTCATCTACAAAGCTGGTAACTGAACCTAAGTCTTAGGTGCATTTCTCATTATTATGGATATTAAAAATCATCCTATACTTTCAAAGATTTTTTTAAGACTACTAAAAAGCAGTCCAGACCTTTTTATATCTGCTCTTAATAATCTTAAGGATTTTTATAGCTTATCTATTTCCTGTATAATTTCTCCAGACTCACGTAACTCTATTTGCAGTTGTGGAAGAATTTGTTCCTGCTAGGGACAGTTTCTAGCTGTACATGTATTCATCAAATTATCTTTTATATATATATGTATATATGTTTATGTATATGTATATTGCAGGTCAAAGTTGAACTGAATAGCTGGCATGGTTGCCATCCACAGTCTTTCAGAAGAGCCAGATGCAGGATAGCTGAGGGTATTTTGTATTAAACAGCTGCGGTCTTTAATGTTTCACTTCCAAAATCAGGAGGTATAGGATGCATAACGAGGGAAGGAACAGACAAAACAAGCCTAGTCAGATAAATCCCAAAAGCCTGACTGGCCCTCAAAAGGTGTTGTTTACAGATGTTGCTGTTCCCTTTCTGCTGCCAACAAGTTTTGTGAATCCAGTGGAGAAAATGTGTTTCCTTGCTCTCCAGTGAGATCTCCATGTAACACAGAGATCCAGCACATTCTGCAATCATGCCATGGTCTCATCTGGTAGAAGTTCTTGCCATTGGGCCAAATCTGTAGCCTGCAGTGGAAATGTACAGAGGTTTGTTTTATTCACATGGAGAAATATCCAGCCCACTCCAGTGGACTCTGCCACAGGACGCAGCTGAGCTCCCTGGGTAAGGTAAGGCCACCTCAAACCTATGGGAAAGCATATATAAGAGATGGCAAAATACTTCCTGGCAGAAAGGAGTGAGCTTAAAAAGTGTGAGAAACAGCCCTGCAGATCTCAAGGTGAGAGCAGAGGGAGGGGAGGAGGTGTTTCAGGTGTTGGTGCAGAGATTCCCTCTGCAGCCCATCAAGAGGACTCAGGCCACAGCATTTCATGGCCTAGCGTGAAGGACTTAGACCAGAGCAGGGGCAAAGTGTGAGGAGGAAGGAGCAGCAAAGAGGAGCTGTTATGGTCTGTCCACAGCCCCTGTTCCCCATTCCCCTGTGCTGCTTGCCATGGGGACATAGAAGAGTCAGAAGCGAGGGAGCAAACTTCCTCCTGGGCAAGGGGGTGAGGGGAAGAGAAAGGATTTATTTAAATTTTTGTCTTTGTTTCTCTTTATCTATGTGTATTTTTACATGGAAGTAAATCAAGCTAATTTTCCCCAAATCAAGTTTGTTTTGCCCATAATGCTCAGTGGTGAGTGATCTCCCTGTCTTTCTCAGCCCCTGAGCTTTTTCATCTTATTATCTGCCCTCTGTCCTTCTGAAGAGGGAATTGACTGAGTGGCTGGGTAGTCATCTGGCCCTATTACTAAATAAATTACTAAATAAAGCTGAAGGATGTGCATCAGTTGGAAAAATGAAGAAAATGATTAATTGTTACCTACCAACTCAGTGAAGTAAGATTCAGTGGTGAGAAATTACTATGCAAACAAATAGATTTAAGATTGTGATTTTGGGCAAATACAGAGGACAGTATTAAAACTGTGCAAACAATCATCATTCTTGCTCATAACATTTTTAAAATAAAGGTGGTTTTACCATACTTTTTAGGATATCTTACAAATATCTTGCTCTCTTACTACATGTATACTATGTACATATGTATATATAGCTATATCTGTTTACTAAGATATCTGTTCATACTGCAGTTATTCTTAAATATTTATGTGTTATTCACATCCTTAATTTACTACTATGCCAGAACAAATCTATTAGAGGATTTTTCCAGTAAATTCTCCACTTCCATAATGGAACAAATGCTTCTTTGACAGCATAATTATTAAAAGAGAGCTCTAGCTGTTTACAACATTTCAGATATTTGGAATGTAAATGCATGTCCTGCAGACAGCTAATGAGATTGTCAAATTTAATTTAACATGTCTTCGATTCTCAGAGATAGCTTCACCATGTTACTGCTATGTCTGTATATTGGAGCTGAATTTGTCTGTTTGAAAGTGACCAGCTAAGTATGATTCTGAGCCATCAAGATATACTTGCACTAGGAATGCTTTAGAAATTCAGGCCTAGCACTGCAGAGGTTATTCTTCTAATCTCATTCTTTGGCAAAAAGAGTCTTACTGCAGTAATTAATTTTAACACTTTGACCAATCCTTTCTGAAGTGACTGTCACTCTAGGCACTTCTCCTCTCAGCTGTGCTGGCTACTTTGCAGCTAGTCATCATTAGCTCTTTTGCCAGACTGTCATTTAGCTCAAAGTTCCTATTTTTTTCTCAAACTCTGAATCTGGGTGTTTTGGGGTTTTTAACTAGACTAGAATAAAACTGCCTCTTAAGAGCACAGGGACTGATTTACCTCGTTTTCACTAATACATCTGCAATACAACAGAATAGGCAATGATTTTCTTTAGCTGTAAAAGAACAGAAGAATCAAAGTTGCTGTCAATAGAAGTCACCATTTCTGAAAATCAAAGTGTAATTAGCACTATATTTTTACAGCAGATTCAGAGTCAGCTATATGCAGCAGCATCGTGTCAGAGTTTAACTGAATGCACTGCATGAGTATGCATACAGTCACATGGTTATCAGGTGTAAAACCTTTTTTGAAACTACCAAAATGCCTTTTCCAGGTGTGTCAAGAGAGGCCTTTTAGTCAGTCTTGGGGTTCACACAGAAAATTCTCATTTCTTTAGTAATCCATGCAACAGCATATGAGTACTAAATTCAGTAATTCTATTTTAAAACCTGTGTCTGTCTGATATTGCACATTTTCATTTCCTGGACCTCAATCTGTGAAAGGTTAGCCACCTCTGCCATAAGAAGCATTTTCTCACCAGTATGACAGAATAAAACCAGAAGAATCTAATCAGAAAAATGGTAATTTATAAAACTTTTTTGTTTCTGCTAAATGAAGGTTTGAGAATTATAATTTATTCTCCACTTATCTGAATAATGGTAGTATCTTGAATAATTATTTTATGGTATGCCCTAAATCTGTAGAATGGTGCAACAGATTTTTATGAGCAAATATATATATAAATTAAAGGAGTGATAAGAACTGACTACTATAATTGTGAAGTGAGAAGGAACTTGAATCTGAAATGCAGTTCATGAACAATAACTTCTTCCAACCTATCATTCAGCATTTGTCATATATGATTCATTCCCCTAATAGAAAGCTTAATTTTCCCAATGAGACCTGACAGTTTTCTTGAACTAGTTTCACAGATGATGTATCTGCCATGAGTATAGATTGATATGTCTCAGGTGGCATTACAGATACCATTTTCTGTTGATCTGAGAAGGAAAGAAAGAAACAAGATCACAACTTTATGAAACGTTCATAGATTTTTTTTGGCAGAAAATAAAAGAAATTTCAAACTGACCTTTGACATGGAAAGAGACAGCACTTCAGAGCATCTAGCTCAGTAAACAAACTGACACTTTTGCAATAATACATACACTGTGTAGATCAAACGGCTTGATGTTTAAATTGATTATCTGACAATAATATGTCAAGATGTTGTTCATAAGAATGCAGTTCTTTCTGTCCATGAGTTTTATTAAGAATATTTCAGAATTTTAACAATAAAATTCATGATGGGTACATGCCTGAATATCAGTACACCATTGGGCTGTTGCACATGCAAATAACTGATCTCCATTTAGAGATCAGATGCAAGTTGCTAAAGAAAATAAAAATTGAAAAAAAGAAGGAAAAGTTTAATCATGTTATTATTAAAGTGAATATTAAGAAAAAATTATTTCATTTCTCTTGTGTTGAATATGCTTGCTACATATGTTAATAGGGCTTTTTCTCCACACAAAATAAAAAGCAAGCACGTAATACAATGTAAGAAATGCAGGATTTAGATGAAGAAAAAAAGAAAATACAGCCATGTAATCACTAATATTTTAACAGGTCTAGTTTTATGATGAATTTTTTTGCACTCAGAGTCTACCATTTGCAATGCTGGGCATTTAACGAAGCTTTGTGCTAAAACACTTATCTGAAAGATTCTTTTGAATGAGATATTTTAAAATTTCTTTCCTTACAAACAGGGAAAAATATTACCAATCTATAAGATGAAAGAGAATATAAATATTAAGCAGACATATATCATCAGACTTTCATATGCAAAATTTGACTTAGAAACTCCAGTTCTATACAATTATATTCCTTCAGCTGAGTAAGTTCTGTTGTAATGCTGAGGTTGAAGGTATTCAAAAAACTTTAATTCCAGATGATGAATGGTTTAGAAATATAAAAAAAATGTTCTTATTCTTTAAAAAAAAAAAGCAATGATTGGCTTCCCCTGTAAAGCAAGCTGTTCTAGACATTAGCACTCTTCAAAAACAGGATAAATTCATAACAACAAAATATTACATAATGATCACCTTGTCTGTGCATGGCCTGTAAACTGAAATGGTAGTTTACCTCAATGAATACTTTAGCTGCAGTGTCTTATGTAAAAACTTGCTTTGGCATTCAGCCAAATTTCTTTTCTGCATTCAGCATGAAAGCCACATTTTAAATCAGACGTTGTCAAACAACAGAAGGGTTAGAAAAGAACAGTAAAAATTACTAAATCCTCACAAACTACAACCTATAGGACAGGACTGTTCATCTGCTAAAAAAATGGATGAAGGGAGACAGAACTGTCTACAGTTGTATAAGGTGATATAATGAAGTGAACTACGATGAATTATCTCTCTAGTCAACATGGAAAGATAAAAATAGCAATGGACTTAATTTATAGGAGGGACACTTGGGGTAAATAAAACTTTCAATCGAGTATGGCAACTGAAAACCATTTCTAGGAAAAAGTGTTGTTTCACCATCCCCTCAGATTTAAGGTCTAGGTAAGTTGTTATTCTTCTCAGGTTTGTTTAGAGATATTTAAACTAATCCTATCATGTTTCTCTCCCTATCAGAGAGTGAAAGAGTGGTTCTGCAACCCAAACCAATTTGTGATTGCTGAATAATAAACTACATTATTGCTGAAACAAGTCCTGTATGTTAATATCATCTCTGTTTTATGACTTCTGATAACTTTGTGACTGAATTCTTGAAGGTACTCATTAATTTTACTGATTATAAGTACAAATTGCAACCTTTTATTTTCTGGAACAGATGCACCTTATTTGACTTTTATAGCTTAAAAAATACTTAAATGTAGCTGTGATATGCCAGGTTTCTATAGCTGCCAGCAAGACATTAAAATGTATAAATTTGGCTAGCCTTTCAAACAGATTTGATCTCTTTATCTAGTATTCATGCATTTCTAAAGCGTGCTCAGGATACATTAATTATCTTATGCACCTGAGATTTATGTACTTTAGATAAAGCCTTTAATTTCCTGTGAGAAAACAGAAGCAAAATCAATAAGTATTTCTAGTTCCTGTGCTTACCTGGAAAGAACCATTACTTAATAAACAGAAAGGATAGCCCAGCATTTTGTCCTGTGATAAATTGATAAGCTGGTGTCATATATCTTTCTGAGACTATCACATCTTTGAATGAAACTAATGTAAATTCACTGCTAGGACAGCAAGAGTAAAGTCTGAGACCAAACAGGCTGAGCATTGGCAAACCCTTGTGAGACTGATACATGCATGCAAGATTTTGCTGTTCTCTTTTCATTTAGCTATATCACATTTTAAGCTAATTGCCAAAAATTTCTATGAATTCAAGTTTGTATCCTTAGGTATGGTCTCATTGTTTTCTGGATGTCCTTTAGAGTATTCTGATTTGCTATGCTTTGTCTAAGCACAAGCCTAATAGCAAATGAAAATTTAAAAAATATAATAAATATTGCACTGTTTTAAACTTTCTGAGTTTATTTCACAAAAACCTATAGGTCATTTTTCTTTTCTGTTGGATATTTTTTCTGTTTATGATTTTTCTATTAATGTCAAATTTAAGATGATTAATTTTAAATGTGGTTGTCTATACTTATCCTTCTAAATATTTTCTAAGAGATAATAAAAAGCATTAAGCCTTCTGCATATAATACCTATTTTCCTATGCAAAAAATTTACTAGTGTTTTGTAGATATTAAAGACCACTAAAATTCTTCTTCTTTTTTCTTTTGTTATTGCCAAATATCACACTAGAACCTAATGCTGGATTCTTTAAAGCTGCTGGAATCAGAGATACACAAGTTTTTATGGTACAGACAACAGAAATATCCATTTGAATTTATGACACGAAATACAACAATAAGGTTGTGAAAGGTTCAGCCACTATGTCAGGATTTCACTTGAAAACTAATTTTAATGTTTGGAATTCTCTTTAATTTTGTGTTGAGCAGTTTGAATTATAAATGTTACACCACAACTGATACTTACTGGTTCAGTATTGTGTATTTTGGATTGTTCAAGCCATGTTCCAGATACAAGTTTGTTACATGGCTTTTTGCCACTTTATTGTGTAGTAAACTCCAGGGCTATGGCTTAATCAGTATAATAAAGCCACTAATGTTTTTGTGTATCAGTGACATGTGTATTACAATTTTTGTGCCTTAGTAAAATGATTGACAACTGTGTGTGAGGGTACACCAGCTGTAAAAGGGAAAGAATAAATACAAACATAGATTAAAGGAAATCTTTAGAAGCCTTTGGAAAGATTATTTGCACTAATGACACTTGAAAGAGATGATTTAATGTATGAAACTAAACGAATCATCAATGACTGGAACCCATTTCTTACGAGAATACATATGACCTGACATGGCACTAGCTTGCTTTTGATTTAACAGAAAAACTGTTTGAAGTCAGAACCTGCCTTAATAAGAACCAAATAGTAAAATACTAAACTCATAACTCCAAAACTTTTGTGTCACAAATAAAGAAAAAAGCAAATAGTACATGAAAGCGATGTGTTAGCCTGTCTAGAGTCACTGACACAGTGGAAGCTTGACATTTTTTTTAAAATTATTCTCATCAGGTATTACACTTCTAAGAATGCTCTTTTGAAAAATTTATATTAAAAGATTTTTTGAATATTTATTCGATTCACTGTACACAGCTCTGCAAAGATTCAACTAATGCAACAACCATTTTCTTTGTACTTTTAGCTGTCATTAAAATAATGACAGAGTTTTTACTGTAATGTAACAGAGTACCCCACACAGTCATTTGTACTCCAAAGTTTGTCAAGTTTCGTTTCATAAATGACAGCCTCAGTTCAGAAGTTCTATTAATTCAGTATGTGTTTGACTCACTGAAACCTCTAAATTTGAGTTTAATCAGACTTTGCAGCAAAAGCTGACTGGACACATGATTCCCAGAGTTATCTTGGAAAATATATATGTAGTATGTTAGGTAGGAAAATACAGTTATACAGTATTTTTGAGATAAGCTGTACATGAATGAAATAAAAAAGGTTTTTTCTATTCACTCTTAGCAGCTGTTAAGTGGAAGCTAAAAGATAAACCCATCCAGTGGTGTCCCTGCTCAAGACACAAATGTAATTGTGGAGACTAATCTACTCAAGCATGCAGGTAGATGAGTACTTGTTACTTCACCTGTGCAAGATGATGAACAAACTACAGAAACTCGACAAAATATGCACATGGTGTAATGGGATATACCTGTATTGAATAAGCGAGTAAGTCATGTCCTTCATTCACAATGAAAATTCACCTACAAGTGTAAATTCAGTCCCTTCTTCATTGGATATTTATTTGTGAATTTAGTTTATAAACTCTCCATTTAAAAGTAATCTTTTCTCATTTAATTTAGTCCCACCAATCTGTATGTTTTTGCACTTTTTCTAACGAGATTACATATTTGCCCAGGGATGGCTATTGAAATGTTGAAAAGCTTATAAGGTCAGTGTACTGTATTTGTAGAATGCTTTGTTTATGTTAATTTTAAAAGGTGTGGAAAACCGACATCTCAGAACATGAATTTTGGTCTAATATTTATTAGCTGGCAAAGTATGATCCATTGTCCCTGCAAACATAAAAACCCCCCAAAGACACAGCTCTTTACCTGATGTTTGTGGAGCATTGAGATAATGTCTCATGCTTCCTCTTCTGTAAAGTTGCCCTGGAATTGCAGGGCACATAAAATAGCTGCCTACAGATCCTTTCCTAGCTACTTACAGATCCTTTTAACAAATTGCTGAAATAATTCTGTTTAATAAGCAGAGCGTAGAAGACTGGGAGCGTGGTTTTTTATGCTTAGGAGAAAGAAATAGCATGAACCTTTTGCTCATAGACTTCATTTTGGGAAACCATCAATGTTTGAAACGTAAGATCTTCTACCCTAGGTCCCCTCTGGACACTCAAGATCCATCACTGGAAAGTTTATTGCCAGAATGACAGAATTATAATGCAGGGACTAGTACACTTCCCTAAAGGGAAAGGTGGCAAATCCTGACTAGACTAGATGTCAATATATCCATTCAGGTGTACCTGAATCACTCAGTTTTTGGGAAAAAAGAAAAAGAAAAAGAAAAAGAAAAAGAAAAAGAAAAAGGAAAAGAAAAAGAAAAAGAAAAAGAAAAAGAAAAAGAAAAAGAAGAAAAGAAAAGAAAAGAAAAGAAAAGAAAAGAAAAGAAAAGAAAAGAAAAAGAAAAAAAAGAAAGAAGAAAAGAAAAAGAAAAGAAAAGAAAAGAAAAGAAAAGAAAAGAAAAGAAAAGAAAAGAAAAGAAAAGAAAAGAAAAGAAAAGAAAAGATAGATCCAAACCCCCCCCAAAAAACTCCCCAAAAAACCCCTAAAAATCCCAAAACAAATCAAAAAAAAAAACCTGCTAGTCTGCTTCTCACTGTGGAAAAAGGAGAACTGAATGCTTAATCCTGTTGAAAAGATTTCTAGTGCAAACTTGGTTGATTTCTATCTGGGAAACACAAATTATTGTCAGGAAATATGTACCATGTTAATGAGAAAAATTAATATCTCATTAGGGTTAACTAACTCAAAACGAAAATTGTAATCATACCAATTTTGTGAACTTCCTTTGGTAGCTATGATAGTAAATAGTAGGTAGAAGAAAAAAAAGAAAGAAAAATCCAAGAGACAGTACGACATAACAGATTGATATCTAGAAAGGGAGGAAGAATAATATAACTACAATGAAATAACTAATGTGATAGACAAGAGATCAGCCTAATATTTTTTCATTTTAAATTTTACTTTAAATCTTAACAGTGATAGTTGCTACAAATGCTTAAAGACTGTAAACTTGCCAGTAGGTCGTGTATAGCACCATCACTGATGTCAAAGAAGTCTCTATATATGTGTCAGAGCATGTATGCATTCCAAAAATGCAACTTGTTAAATTTATAATATTAGAAATCTTTAAAATCAATGAAGAGAACTCTGTGTTTAAGAGGGAAATTAAGAAAAAAACCAACCCAGCATCCTGCATACTTGAAAGGGAAATGAAAGATTCTAATATGACTGCAGATTTTTCATGTTAATCAACACACAGCCTGGAACATTTTATTTTTGAGACCAAATTTCTTCCTTTACAAAATCACGGAAAGACCAATGACTAAACCTAGTTGAATCTTTACATCATTACAGTCTAGTCTCAGCAACTCAAACAAATGCAACAAAAACGTCCTTGCAAATTTAGGTGTTAGAGTGGCACCTTAAAAAGAAAAAAAATTCTATTAAGAGAGTAAAATTGAAAAGAGGGGACTTGTTAGCTGATCCATGCTGTTAGGTCAGCATCCCACTGGACTACTACAAAACACTAAGACATGTTCTTGCTAAACCCAGAGCCAGAGCCCAAAGAATAAATGCATGGGCTGTAGATGCAAAGTAAGGGTAAAATCAAAAACCAGAAGACTCTGCAGTTATTGTGATACACATTTTATTTTCTACTACATGTTAGCATGAGTTCTTCATCTGTCAGGAAAACACAGTTTGGTTTATCTCATTGTTTGGAGTTCTAATTGTGAAGAAATAACTATTTCCTTATTCAGCCAAAGTTATGCCATACTATGTATGTATTCTAATCTATTTGCCTTAATACACTGTATTCTCTTTCTTTCTTACTTACAAATGACAGAAAAAAGCTGCAAAATGGAGTCACATCCTTGCTTTTTGTGGGTAGAATACTGTAAATAAGTCTATGTGAGAAAATAAAGGTTAGAGAAATCTAATAAACAGCGTCATTGCAGAGGCAGAGTTCCTCAGGAAAGTAGTTAAAGTACAGAAAATCTGTTTTATTTTGATATTTTAATGACAAAGACACTTAAAGTTGATCTGATATTAATAACATTATCCTTTAGAGACAAACAAGAAAAACAAACCCCAAAAAACCAATGTTGAGCCCAAGAAGGTTGGGAATAAACACTCAGGGAGTATCAGTCATGTTATAAGAATCTTTCCTGTCTTGCAACCAGAAAGTTGGTCAACAGAGCTGTAAAGAAGTTACTCATCTCATACAAAACACATTACATTTGTCTTTATTTAATAAAACATTAGATTAAAACATTGCATGCAATTGGAATGGTCTGGGATCTCACTCTCAGAGTAACTAGTGACACTAAGGTTATTGAACTAGATGTACAAACAATAAAAAGAAAGTCCTTGCCTCAAAGAAGTTAAATCTGTATTTAAGAAAATAGGAAACAAGCTGATGGAGCATGAAAATACAGACTTAATAAGGCAAAGGGGAGACTGCTTCATGACTTAACGTGAGAAACAGAACCCGCTCAACAGGGATGGGATGTAACGTCTTTATACTGATCTCTGAATCGCACATACAACTATTGCCCAATACAAACATACACAGAAGAGCACACAGCAAACTGTCAGCACATCAGCAATGATCAGGAGGGGCAAGCAGACAGAAGGAACAGATTACTAAGAACAGCTTACACACCTGACATGTGACAGGCTATGTGAACATTTTCTATAACTGGACAATAAGTCTCTCCTTTGTCATACCAACAAAGCATCTAAGCAGAGCTGACATAGGTGAAGCCAAAAGAAAGATGTTATGTGGGTTAGAGGAGAAGAAGGAATATATCTAATGAGCAGTCTCTTTCACTGCTTCCAGTAAATACAAATACTCTTAATGACATCATTTGGAGGTTCAGGAAGGGAGGCTAAGGGTAAGCACAAATGAGCACTGGAATTTGTGTTAACTGCAGTACTAAGCCTGTAATTCTGTGAGAGGGTTGCTGGGGGCAGAACAGTTGGTTGTTTCCTATTGTCCCACATGCAACTGCTTGCAAACACCAGTTTACAGAGTAAAAACTTACAGGACAACCTGATCCATGGTGTTGCCCCTAAATCTGAGATCCCAGATATTCCTCTTTAAAAGATACAGAAATAGAACTATTTCAGTAAAGTGTCTCAGGATTTTCTGTTGAGGAGCTGAGCTTTTAAAGCATGGAAGTCATGAGAATCCCATTTAGGTGCCAGGCAAACACTTTCCAGGCCTCTTGCCATGAACGTGCCAGTCACAGGGGCTGCATCATACTGAGTCAGTTGATAATGCTTAGGGAAGCAAAGTGAAATTTTTAATCCCACTCATAAAAGCTTGAAGTTTGTCCTGAGACTCTATTTTTTTTTAAATCTTGAGTTCTTCTAGTCATTTCTTCATTACACGCTTTTGTACAACTTATTTTGCTGTGATTTAATTCACAATTGTTAATATATCAAAAAAAAATTCTTTTAAGAATGTTTCCTTTTGGTGAGTTGCCCTAGAAATAGGGCTCCTCTGATGTCCAATCATGTATGCACAGTGTTCATTTCTATCATGAAATACATGAGATCTCTAATTTCAGCTTTGATGCATGACTGTAAAAGTGCTAAGACTTAAAAGCCTTGAGGTGATGTTGAGTTCATTATAGGAAGCTGGCAGCGCTTCTTCCACCAGATAAAAGAAATTTAATTACTGGCAGCTACAGGAGATGGTTGTGCTGACTTTGAATGCTCTGATTTCTTTTATAATCTAGCTATTTATAATTTCTGTGCTGTGCATTTTCCCTAAATGGCTCTGGTATTTCAGACAAGGTTTTCAGCAAAAAATCATCATAACAAGAATATATTTCCTTTATTTTCTTATCAGAAGAATAAACAGTAATCTGATGCTTGAAAGGTTTCTGAAGTCTAATGGCAAAATTTCAAAGGTCTTATTTATTTGAGATTTTTCAGCCAATTCCCAGTGTATGCCCTCGTTCCTGACTTTTGGGTGATGTAGAGGAAAATGACCAGCTATATAAAATGTTGTTTATTCTATATAACAAATACTTCATCAGATCAAGATTGCATCATAAATGGGTTGTAAAATTTTGGGGTGACATATTCAATAAATTTTTAAGCAGACTTTTCTTGGTTATGTCTAAGAAGTATACTGTAGTCTATCTACACCTCTCAAGGAAAGAGGGAAATATATATACAAGTCTGGATGGCCTCGTTGCCCATATTTTTAACTACAGAGTCTCGGGAATAAATCCAGCTGTTGAAAGTTCAGCCAAAGAACATCTCCAAGTGCTGGTATTGAGAAAGAAGAACTGTATAATAATTTTCTCGCAAGCCAGAGGGTAGGGAAAAAGTAGAAGTTAAGAACTCATTTGGGGGTATGTGTATATATTTGCTTCATGCAGCATCTGTGGGGATCTTAAAGTATTTTTTGACCTCAGTTCAGCACAGGCTGTACATGTTTTGAATAGAAATGAATGTAAGTAGTTCCTTGGTTTTTAATATGCTGCTTTTCTGAAATGGCCCTTTCTGAGCACAGTGTGAATATTGATCTCTAATTCCTAGATTAAATTTGTATCTTTAACAATATAGGTGGAATGTAAACAAAATCAGTTGCCCTGCAATGGGAATGGCATGCATACTGCCAGTCCTCACAGCCTGTTGGTAGCTCTATGCCTGACCTGACGAGCCAATTTTGTCAACATGCCAATTGATTTTAATGGAAATTTTGCTTGTGTAAGAATGCAAAATAAGTCTTTCTATCATTAGTGGCATTCTAAGTACTCATTAGATGAAAGCATTAAAAAAGCTTACAAAATATTTTTGAGTAACACCTAACAACTGAATCACAGAATCACAAAATCACAGAATGGATAAGGTTGGAAGGGACCAGCAGTACGATCATCTGTTCCCACCTCCCTGTTCAAACAGGGTTGTCCTAGAACACATTACATGGAAAAATACAGCCACTACCTTCCTTACTGGATCTTGGACACAAGCATTCAGATCAACATGGAGCCTATCAGAGAATCATAGAATCACTAAGGTTGGAAAAGACGTCCAAGATCATCAAGGCCAACCTTTGCCCAAGTAACACCATACCCACTAAACCATATCACAAAATGCCATGTTTAGTAATTTTTTTGAACATATTTTGAACAACCCCACACAATGTTGGGATTTGAATTTCTTTTACTGTATCAAAGTAATTATTAAACCAATGAAAGGGATTTGGACTGCTTGGGGATGAGGTAATTGTATTTACAATCTTCCACTGTTGCTGTAAACAAAGGCAAATTTTTCAAAAACTTGTAAAAATCCAATCTCTTTTTCCTGGTTGATAGAGTTAATTCAAGGCCCATCATTTTTTTGTGCAAAGTTCAGGTTACTTTTCCCATCTGCACACTTTGGGTTAATTGTTGGTGGATTTTATTACTTACTGTCAGAAATCCTGTGCAACTGTTCTAGGTTAGTACTTATTTGTATCATTCCAGATAAGTTTGCATTATCAGCAAAGTTCTCCAAGGAGAACTTTCTAAACATATTAAAGGATATTAAATGATATTTTCTAAGGATACTAAAGAACAGGCTGTTACACAGACCCCTTGGGGTTACATTGATGTCCCTCCTCCACTGAAAGAACTGATTGTCCCTTCCTATCTTTTTCCAACGCTGGGTTGCAAGTTTGAAGGAAGTGAACTTGGAGGATGGTACACAAGAATTTTTGAAAGAGTGCTGTTTTGGGATATGTCTTGAACTTTTGAAAAGGCTTTGATGTGATGTCATTGCCTGAAATGCATCAGCATTTGATCCATGGCAGAGCATCTGGAGATAGAATTAAACTAGACAGTAATATGAAATGGAGAAGCAGATGTTAGATGGAAGGGTAAATCACTGTCTGTAAGAAGAGCAGATAACACAAAAGAACAAATTTCCTGATGTTTAATGATGAAAGAAGTGAATGCAAAATGTGAACCAAAAGGGTTGCCAGATGTAATAAAGTTATGGATGGAGAAGCAAATCCACCTTCGCAAAAAGTTCAGTGAAAAGTAAGACACTTAGTGGAAGGGCTTGGATAAGGTGAGAAAGATTAGAATGGAAAATAGAATAGAATAGAATAGAATAGAATAGAATAGAATAGAATAGAATAGAATAGAATATTGAAGTTTGAACGGACCTGCAATGATCAAGTCCAGCTGCCTGACCATGGATGACCAAATGTTTAAACACGTTATTACAGGCATTGTCCACATGTCTCTTAAACAGTAACAGGCTTGAGGCATTGATTACCTCTTGTAAGACAATCCTGTTGATATAGAAATCATTCCTAATATCTAGACTAAACCCCCCCTGGATACCAGGGAGAAGAGATGAGCACCTCCTTCTCCACATCCCCTTCTCAGGAAGCTGTAGAGAACAATGAGGTCACACCTCAGCCTACTTTTCTCCAAACCAGACAAACACCTAGACAAAATGGTCTAGGCCTATTCAGCTCGGAAACAGACAAACAGGGGGCAATATTGTAAAGGAATAGAATGTCATTAAGTTCATGGATAAATTACTAGGGAAAGATTTTCACTAATCATAACTCAAGATTTAAAGGAGAGAGAGTAGATTTACAATATTAAAAAAAATTGGTTTTTTATAAAATGTGCCTTTATTATGAAACTCAGTACTGCAAGATGTTACTGATGAAAGGATAAAATTAATTTGTGAATTGCTATTAAACAAAAATGTGTAGATGTAACCTTTGACTCCAGAATCCCTAGGCTTGGAGACCAGCAGACAGAAATCAGAGGCTGGCCCTGTGCTTTAATTTTTCTCCACTGAAATGTCAAGTATCTGTTGTAGAAGATGAGATATTGGGACAACTGAAGTGTGATTGGATGCAAATTTTCAAGATCCAGAAAAAAAATCTTTAGTGTATTAAAACTGAGGAAGTGTTTGATGTTAGTGTGAATAAGAAGAGTCTTAAAGTAAAACTATAATCATTATTAGGAAAGCCAGACAGGAAATACAGGTAGAACATTCAAAACCTTATCTCAAAAAAGGAAAATTAATTACGTGAACCATTCAAATGAAAGGAATACAAAGTAGATTATTTCCACCATGCTGTATGTCCCATTACATTTCTATTCAGTTCCAAGAACATTACATTCTGTCCTTTTGTCACTTGTTACATTTTTAACTGTAATTGTTTTTCTGTTTCAGGGGCTATGTAGGGTTTTTTCTGTGTCTGATTGTTCCTTTACTTCACACTCTGTCTCTTTCACATTGTTTCATTTTCCGTCACTCTGTTTCTTTTCTCTTTTCATTTAAATAATTCATCAAACAATGGCATTACATGTGACCATATTTTTAAGTTTGATCTGAAATATTTTTATCTGATTTTAGCTCATGCAGATGCAGTCACGTTTGCACTGTTATTTGACTAACTTGCTTCCTGACAAATACTATAAGAGATCTATTCTTCTTATCTTGCTGTGTTTGATCTTTTTTCTCAAGTCCACCATTTACTTTTTGAAATATTTAGGGAAAAAAATTTACTAAGTATATGAACTACTATGCATCAAAAATCTTTATACTTAGACAGATTTTCAAAACCAAAATTTTGTACCCATAGACTCTTTTTACAGTGGTTTAATTTTATTGGGTATCTACCCTATAAGTATATTCAAGAGAAGTAAAGCTAGACTGCTTTTTTTCCCGTAGAAATGGGTTTTGTCAGTTCCTTTCAGGAAGGAGTAGAAAAGAAAATAAAATGAAATATTGCAGGGTGTGAGTAGTTTTGCTCAAACTATTCCCCAAGACACAAGAGAAACAAGTTAACTTTCATGACAAAGCTCAGAGTAAGCCTCTGAAACTCAAAATGATTGATAAATTTTAGATGTGATTGTCTTAGGAAAGGAAGGAGAATACATTCATGAATTACTGCAATGCAGTTCATTCTGTTGGTGTGCCAAAGACCCTCTAATATGTCCTGTACATATTGACCATCTGCTGAAATCTCATACCTAGTTAAAGAGTAAGATTAGACCAGTGAGTTCTTTTATGTCTCAATTAGATGGAGACACAAGTTGCATCCATCAACCTCATAATAAATAGTAATAACAAAGAAAGAGCCTTAGAGCCTCTAAGCTATGAGATAATAGCTCCAATAGTCACGTCCAAGGGCTGTGACTTCACAAACCTAAGAATCAGAGTGTAATTTAGCATGAGGATTAGCCCCCAAGTCAGTAGGTGATTCCAAATTTGCAATAAAATGTACAAACTTTCCATGGAATAGATTTAGCCTGGTCTAGTGATTGCACGTTCCTTAGCTGGGGAACAGAATGGTAACCTCTTGTGATTAGAAACTTTGTATCTACTTTGATTTAAAAAGCCTTTTGATGCTGTGTGACCCAATGATCGCATTTGCAGTTGTAACAGCTGGATGCCCTAAGGAGCTCATATTGGGCTTGATTTTTTTATATGCTGTAGCTGACAGAGAGAATTAACAATTTATGTATTTTTTTATTTGAAAGAAAAATGATTGTGTAGTAAAGTGATAAATTCCTACCAAGAAGTACTTTTTATGTGCTACCCCAATATTTAAGCAACAGAACTCATAATCAGCCACTCACATAAAAGTGATCCTGGCTCTTGGTATCTCAACAGAGAGCAGAAGATGTAATGATAAAATGACAAAGGAAGGCTTGGGTTGTGTGAACCTTTAGAAAGAGGAATTTTCAGGACATCTGGATCTGTAACATCTATTAACCTACTCAGGATTGCTACAGAACTAAGAGTTCCCAAATTCAGGAGAATTAAAAATGAATCATTTGCATATTGCACTGCTGAGAAGCAAGTGGGAAATCTAAGGCATCGCTTACAAATACTTTCCATACGTTGATTTTAAAACAATATTATCTTACCCAGTAACATAAGGCTGTCTCAGAATATACTAAGTAAATACTACTAGTTAACTGTAAATTGACCTACCGTCATGTTTATTTTTTTGTACTGAATAAGCAAACCTCAGTCCTTAGGAGACAGAAAACGGTCCAGGTCTATCACAATATTTTGGATAATCTTATGTCCAAAGGGTGCTATAGCAGAGAAGTCAACAGGAAATGACACAAATAGTAAATAGGATTGTCACTGGTATTTCAATATTTTAATGACAGATGAGAAAGAACTCCTAACAAGGGAACACTCAAGGATATAGCTGATAAAGATTATTTTACCAAGGAGGCTCTGGGGCTCAATAGTAAAGTTGATAAGGATAGAAAGGCTGAAGGTTCATCATCAATCTGTGGAAGTCCTTGGAAAGAAGCAGCATTGCCCCAGAGCTCCATCTTTTCCAGAGACAGAATTAGCTGATTTAATCTGTCAAAATTTATCAATGAAGAATTAAGAGAAAATATGCGTATAGAGATATGTTTATATCCTATAAATTTCGAACTGAATAAAAATGTTTTCTTCTGAGGATGACAGTTTTTATCACTATAATCATACATTGACAATACCCAGAAGAAAAGAGATGCAGATGCCAAATTATGTTAATCATGCTGACTTGTCTGAGAGTATCATTGCACCTTTGAGAAAGGAGCAACTTGGCCTTGGACTGTTGCATTTGAACTGAATCTGAGTGATGCAAAGGTTTCAGAAGAACCTTACAGCTCATGCTCACCCCATAATTGTGGCATCACTTCCTGCTCCCTTCCAGATCAGGACAGTCCTTTTTTTTTTTGTTAGATGTGATGTAATTCTTGGGTTCATTTTGGGAGCCTTGATCTATTTGTTTTTGTTCTGCATATGAGAAGAGAGGATCTCTAGTTCTAGGTATTTTGGGGGGTTTGCAGTAGCAGCTTGGAAAGTGTGAAATAGAAATACTGGACAAAACACTGAAATATGCGAATAAACTTTATTCAGAATGGTCAGAAAAGTTCAAAAAGTGATGCCTTAGAGTAAAAACTATGAAGTCTTTTCTATCATTTATAAAACTGGTCCAGCTCTCTGAAAATCCCTTGAGTTTAAAGATAATTTTTTGTACTGAATCAGTTTGCATATTACTAGTTATAAAACTAGAAACCATATTATCAACCGTGAAACTATATAATTAGTTTCTTTATGGACCTGCAGTTTTTGCTAAATAAAATAAAAACTGTCACCAAATGCAGATGCCATTACGAATATGACAGGTCATTTATGGAAAAAAGGTTGTGTAGAATAACATTTGATAATTTGCTGGAAACATTAGCATATAGATGGCTATGGAATGTGTGAAATATTATCAGAAGAATTCTAATCTAAAGTGCTGAGATGTCCAAATAGGATTTAGTGTTTTGTTACTCTAATGCTCACAGCAATTCAGACTTAAACAATTCATAGACCTGGCATTCAGCTGTGAATAGAACCATGCATTCTTTCTCCCTGTTAAAATATTGAAAGCTGTTGAGTTGAGAGCATAGATTATTGTTATTATACAAAGATATGTGATCAAATGTTCAAAAGTGACTAATAACCCTGAGGAGAAATTATGGTTTTTTGCTCCAATACATTTGTATAGCAGAGGAAACTTTTTTCTAATCATATTGTCTAATCACGTTTGACTAAAACTAGTAGGAGTGCTTTTACAGTTCCTGCATGCAGAAAATTAGGTCAATATTTCCTGAAGAGGAAGTATTTTTCTGTGACTACACACCATTAGGGATTATGTTAGATAGAAAAAAACCCAAACCCTACTTATCTGCAGAGCCAGTGTCTGTGAGAGGGACAGAAGAAACAAGAGATGATATCATTTGATGTGTAAATGGAATGGTTTTAGGCAGGCCACCCTGACCTATGGATGAAGGTGATTGATTGAAATGGAGACCAGAAATTTGCTGAGCCTGAAATCAAGATTATACCCAACCTGATAAAGTAAAGGAGAGGCAAAAAGTTGGAATTCTCTTCCTAACTGCTCAGGGAACTGAACATCCTTCATGTCTCTCACTGCTTGCATGGGCAGTGCAGTTCTTTTCAACTTTGAGCTCAGTGCTAGGGGTCTTTTGTCAGGGTAGAGATAACACCTAATTTTTCACAAAGATGCTTGCCATTCTTTCCAAGAACTTCCACAAAAGCATTTGTAACAAAACCAGTACTCTTAACAGCTGTGCAGGTTAAGTACTTTGACACCTTTGTTTGAACACTCATCGTGGGAATGTAAATTCCTTTGCCCAAATGCAAATGTCTTTCGCAAAATAGTAAACTTGAAAAATTCTGCAGTGCATGGAAGTTATAAAAATTATCAACTTCACTTCTGCCTGTTAAAGACGTTGCTCTATCTCCTCTAAGTTTATGATTTCTAATTGGAATTTCTCTCCATGGGTTTGTTTGGGTTCTGTTGGCCTTATATTCAATACTAATATACTTGTACTCCTTGAGTTTTAAGGACTTTTTGTGTTCTTTCCAATGTCTGCAAAGATATAGGGAATATAATTTTCTGCAGTTAAGCACATCTTAAGAGAACTGCAGACTAAATATAAAGAAACCAGATTCCTTCCAGTTTATTTAAAAGAAACCTCTTTTTAATCATGCCTTTCTGTAAAGGATTAATTCCTCAAGAAATGAAGTAATTTTATATATTTTTGTAATAAGTGGGTCAGAAAACACATGCAACTTCTATGATGGGTAGGATCTAGTCCTGAGATGATTTGGGGGAAAATTAAGGTTTTAATTATGGATGTAATTTACTGTGGCAAAATGTAATATCAACTTCTGATTTTTTTCTAGATCGAAAATCAATAAAACAGTAAAAGATTTTTCTATTACTTCTCTTATTTAGGATAGGAAAATTATTTTATGGAGGAAGGAGTGATGAAGGATACACGCTGGCTAGATTTCTTTGTTTAGATTTTTGTTTTTAAGAAGGTGGTTAATTATTGAATTAAGTCTTGCAAAAGAAAAAGATATCTTAATCAAACTTCGAGGTATGCATCTCAATTACAATTGGTATTTGTGTTCCTGGAAAAACACCTACCTAGATTACAGCTAAAAGCTTTCAATTCATTAAAAATCCAAAATGATTTAAGGACACTTTTATAATTAATTAAGACCCCAAAATTGCTCATTTTGAAAATACTGGGACACATTTCCTTTCTAAATGCATGGCTCCATCTTTTTGGCTGCAATTTATCAATGTCTCAAACAAAGCAACACCGTGTGGTCTTGGAAAAACAAGAACTTTCTATAGAAGTGCTGTTGTCTTTCCTGCAGCAACTGTAATGTCAAACTGTGTGTCCTTCTCTACCAGGTAACCTAAAGGAGCACAAGATGATAAAGCTTCTATTAATTTGAATGGTATTGCATGCTCTCCAAATTCCAGACATCCAATGATGAATCTGTATTATATTGGAAACAGGGGAAAAAGGTAGCTAGATACAAGGAATAGTGAAGATGAACTGAGACACTATTGTATGTTCTGTTATCAAAGCAAGCATAAAAATATAAAATGAAACCTCTTCATTCCTCTCTGAATGGGTCAACTAATTGTACTGTTTAATTGTTAAACTGAGTGTTAAGTGACTTCTCTTTCAAATTTTCCAATGCAAGAGTAACAGAGAGTCATTTGACTTGATTACCTGCTGTATTAATTGGTGTTTTGAGCATTTGAATGTGCTGATTTATTGATTCAATTTAAAGTGTGACTTCAATTATCACAGTTATGGGCATCACCCTCTGCCACTTTTAATTAGTTCTCTGAAACTAGAGTGCATCAAATTGAGAATGTGTTTGTTTAGTTTTAGTAGAAGGATGAACAAGCAAATATAAAAACCATGAGTTTGTATTTCCTCCATCAAATTGACACATGGGTCATGTACTCAAGGGCAAAGACAACCTTAATGTATTTTCAAGCTGCTTAATTCACTTTCTGAATGAATATTAAGTCACTCATATTTTGACTTGGTCAATAGAAATGAGAGTGGAATATGTTTCTTTAAAGATTAGATCATGTATATGAAATATTAGATGTTCAGATATTTTATGATGTGTTCTTTTACAATTTTAAAATAACCTGGTTTTGGATAAAAGGGTTTTTTTGAAAATAAAATTAGCATTTTAATAAATTTTCTTTTTGCTGATTCAGCAGAAACTAAAATGAAGTTATTTTTGGGTAAAAACGCTGAAATCTGGCAGAAATATCGGCACCAGATTCGAAAATCACCATTTTGTGTACTTGGGTTTCTCTCAGAAAATAATTCACTGTATGCAGTGATATAATGAATCTCAGGAAACAGAAGCTGGACTTTCAGGCCCACTCAAAACAGTATTTTAATCCATTAATATTGCTCTTCTACTTTGGCCTCATCATTACTAACAAGGATGTTATGTTCCCGTTGCATCTTCACAGAGCATGGCCATGATCCTCAGGGAAGAGTCTAAGTTCATTCCAATTATTACCCATAACAGAAGAACCTTTCTAACCAGGAAATCACAACTGTGAGTAATCTCCTGGCTTTAGGTGCCAGAAGTGAGATGGGGAGGATCTACCCTGTGTCCTTCCCCTGTTGCTTTTCTGAGACATGAGAGTCATGTGAGGAACAGGAAACCAAGACCTCAGAGTGCCTGTTGGGTTTGCATCCTGGTCTCATGCAAGAGCACAGTAATCACAACTTAGCAGACTTCTTTATCTTTTTTCATTTACTCAAATATTTATTTAAAACTCCCAGCTGCAATAGATAATTAAGCTATTAGAGAGTGTCCAAAGGAGACCACAAGGTGGTGAAGTGCCTTGAGTGGAAGCCATGTGAGGAGTGGCTGAGGTCACTTGGTCTGTTCAGCCTGGAGGAGACTGAGGGGAGACCTCACTGCAGTTACAACCTCCTTGTGAGGTGAAGAGGAAGGGCAGGCCCTGATCTCGTCTCTGTGGTGATCAGTGACAGGACCCGAGGGAATGGCCTGAAGTTGTGTCAGGAGAGGGTTGGCTTGGATATAAGGAAAAGGTTTTTCACCCAGAGGGTGGGTGGGCACTGAACAGGCTCCCCAGGGAAGTGGTCACAGCACCAAGACTGACAGAGTGCAAGAAGTGTTTGGACAGTGCTCTTAGGCACATGGTGTGACTCTTTGGGATGGTGCTCTGTAGGGCTGAGAGCTGGATTCAATGATCCTTTTGAATCCCTTCCAGCTCAGCATGTTCTGTAATTCTGTGATTCTGCGACATACTACCAAAAAGCAGTTTGTGGTGACCACCTCCCACTGCTCTTCCCACCCTGCAAGGGGTCATGAGGAAACATCTGAGGATGTATTTCAGTTGCAAATGATGATGGGCCAGGGTCATTTTCTCAGAGGCACCTCAAGATTTATCACTTGTCAAAGCACAACAGTACTGCTATTTATTCAAAGAACCCTGATATTTTGCCTAGTTGTTAAGTAGGAAATGCTGCATTATTGTAGCATCATTACACTGTAGTTTTGTTTACAACTTTTGGCTGGATTTCAGACTGAAGACAAAAGAAAACGTTTCTGAAGACATTAGTGAGGCTATTGAGCTATTCCTCTTCTCTGTGGTGACCAGTGACAGGACCCCAGGGAGCAGTCTGAAGTTGTTGTCCGGGGAGGTTTAGGTCAGATATTGGATAAAGTTTTTTCACCCAGAGGGTGGTTGGGCACTGGAACAGGTTCCCCAGGGCAGTGGTCACAGCACCAAGCCTGGCAGAGTCCAAGAAGTATTTGGACAACTCTCAGGCACGTGGTGTGATTCTTGAAGATTGTGCTCTGCAGGGCTGAGAGTTGGACACAATGATCCTTGTGAATCCCTTTCATCTCAGCATGTTCTGTGATATTGTGATTCTGTGATTCCGTGACTCTCCTTTCTTTCCATTCATTTATATTACTGTATTATGCAGTGCTAAAGCTCCAATTAACTCACAGAAAACTTACATGTTCTCATGATTATTCATTTCTGCTTTTCAAAGAGCTAACTGAGTTACTGTTGTGTAAACCCAGAACATTATTCATGAGTCTCTGGCTGAAATGGCATTTCTTTCAGTTTTCAACAAGATCTACTATATCCTTAATGAACAGGAGCAAATGGGAAATAAATCCAACAGAGGATTTTGATATTGAACAGACTTCAGTCTATCAGTCTTGGCAAGAAAATTGCATAAAAAGAGAGAAATAATGTTTGAATTATGCATGTTGAAAAGAAAGAAGGGAAGGTGTCCTGGTTGCATGAGAACATTAGGAATATTGCAATGCTCAACTTTGCTGTATAAACCTCACAAATACCACTAGGCATACCATTCCTACTTCATAGTATATCACATCAGATAAGTATAACTGATTATTATGAGTGCAAAAAAACCTTAAATTTCCATGAAGCCTTGCTTTGTATCCTCAAATAAAATCTCATTGATTTTTTTGTTTTCCCTTGGACCTTCTGGTATATTTATAATATTATGCAACAAATCCGAGACAAAAAAATGAAAATAAAATAATTTCCCTCATTTAAAAGGGATAAATTTGGGTATATTTTTTCATTACATTCTTTCTATTAAGCCAGTCTTCAGTGGGAGATGGTGAAATTCATGATATAATCAGAAAATCTCCTTTTTTCTCAAATTCCTTTTCATAGTAAATGTGAACCTGCATCCATGATGACCACTTTTCCAGCAAATGCACCATACCACAACGCTAGACTTACTCACTGCTGTTAGCACCCACCAGTATAAAGACAGCAGGTTTTTGCATCAGTCAGCAGCCAGGCTGTGAGGGTCATTGGTGCTCAGTGCTACCCTCCCACCCAATATACACACAGAGTTAAATCCTTGCCACTGATGTAAGACGTTCATAGGAAATTTAAGGAGGGACTGGGTGCCCCTGCAAGGCTGCAGCAGAGGTTTCTGTCCCCCTCATTCTGGCAGACAGGTGCTCCTTCTGGAGACCTGAAGCTTCCATAGTCTCTGCACTGGCAGTATTGGATTTTTCTGTGCTTCCATGAGAACTTTACCACTAAGCACCTGATCTTTGGGCAGAAATAGAGAAAACTTGACCATATCCTTCAGCTCCTTGAATGCCATTTTTACCATACTAATAGTCAGCAGCAGCTGGCTGTTGTGCACTCCACCCAAAATACATTAATACATCACCTTGATCACTTTGTTCTGTTAATCATCTCTTCTCTGTACTACAGCAATCATGGCCCCTTTCTGTTAGTCACTGTGTGTTTTTTTATTTACTTGAAAGATCTTGCAGCCAAGGCATAAAATCAAAAATGGATACAAAGAAGATGGGAGAGTCCTGAGGAAACAATGAAGTTATCATAATATAAGGAAGGAAAGACGCTTATGTCAAAACCAGCCATTAACCCAAGAAGCTAATTTGAAGACTGAAATCATATAAAATCTGCACAAGAGGGGGGATCCTACCTGCAAGATTCTGCATGCTGATTTGTCTGAGAGTGTGTTGCTAAAACTATATTCCCATCCCTCTGTAGATGAGTAAAATTATTTTAAAAGTAAATTAAATTTTCATAATTTTGAAGAGGTGAAAGAGACTGAAGAAACTAATGCACATAGAAAGCACTTCTGTCAGTTGTTGCTGAATCTGCACCTTTCATAGAAAAATTAATTTGGGGCCAAAAATTTCATTCTATTGGCAGAGTTACTCTGGCCATGGACATCACCACACAAGATATTCTTGTGTGTCACTCAGATTTGTCATCCAGAGCACAATAATCACTCATATCTGATTTGGCAAACCACCAATGACGGTTTATTCTCGGAGATGAGCAGTGAATTTACATAAAATAAATAAATAAATAGATGTGAACTAAAACCAGGAGACAACATACATGCAGAGCTGTCACCAGCCAGATTCATTCTGTGATGTTCACAGCTTCCTAAGAGCTTTGTTTTTTAATGGTCTTTGCCTCTATGCTTAGGTAGAGTATATTACTGAGGCACTCTATTAAGAAGAGAAAGAAAAAGAAAATTTCTGTATTGGAGGATTTTAGTTCCAGCTAATTTGTGTAATATTGCTACATCATTTGTACCCAATTCACTGACAAGCTCATAAAGGGACTTTATTACACACTGTGCCTGCAACCAATTAAGGGAAAAAGAGCCTTTGTTCAGCTAATCATCTGAGTGTTATCAAAATTATTCTTCTGGGCCCCATTTAAAAGTCTAAATACCTCTGGCAGTTGAAGTGTACTGCATGTAAATAATTGAAATTATAAATATCTCTAAACAAATGAAATTGCTAGTGATCTGGTAGCTTGCCAATAAACTCTTGCTCAGTGAATTCACTGAGTTGAGGACAACAAAAGAGATGTCGTAATCAGACAGCATATGGCAAAGTTATGTTTAAAGTTTCCAAGTAGTGTTTTGTTTACCGACTTCTTTTTCAGTGGTGTGCTATGGAAACAGAGGGTATATAATTCTGCTTGTGGTAGAAGACAGATGTTTGAGGCAGCAAGAAATTAAGGGAATATTCTTCAGGTGTCTGACTTTATGTTTTTCTTGGTATTTTTATGCTCCAAAAGTAATACCTCAGGTGTTGAATCTAGGACTTTCAGTAATTTACTGCAAGAAGTAATCTTACATTCTTTAAGAGATCACACCTCCTGTTTAAAATAATCTAAGGAACTTAATGAATTAAACATTTTGCAGCTGTAGACTCTCAATTTTTGTTTACTTGTACTATAAGTAGTAATAATATCTTTATATGCGGTAATATTTGATGTACAAATATATCTTTTTATTTATTCATCAGAAATAGCCAGAGTTGAATTAAAATCAAGCAGGCAAGGAAAGGACTTTTCACAACATTTATGAGATTGTCATTTGGTCTGCAGTGATTGTTTACGGGTCCAAACATTTTTTTCTGTGCAAACATTTGTAAGCATCTGTGGATTTTGGTATTCAAAGATGTGAAAATTCACTTCCACTTAAAATGCTTTACATTTCAGGTTCTTGAGCAGCACCTTAAATAATTAATTTCTTTTTATATTTTAATGGAATTTTTCCAAAATTTTTTCTGTGAGATTTAAATAAACAGTATTCGTCTCAGAGGATAAAGAAAACCCGACCTCATTCATGTATCACTTCCATTTGGTGCATCTTTGATTAGAAATAGTACTTGCAGAAATGAGATTTACAACATTGCATCAAGTCTTGGTCACCTACAAATGACTGTACTGGATGAGAAAAATGACCCACCATTATCCTGTCCCCAGATGTAGCATTGGGATGAGTCTATATACGAGTCTAGGGAAAGAAAAAACAGAGCACACATTTTTGGTATTCTCCCACTCAGCCTTTGCCTGTTTTATGCTGAGACGGGATCACGAGACTGATGTTGGATTGTCACTTAGTTCTCCTAATCTGATCCTTCTTCGAAGAACTTTTTAAGTATCCTGTGAATCCACTTCCTCAAAATCCTTTGGAAAGGATTTCCATGGGAAGAACACTCTCTGCAGTGCCCTGGCTCCTCTACTGACAGAGGTAATGAACAGCATCTAACCCTGCTCTCTGTGTCTCCCATAATTCTACCGATCTCTCTCATATCCCCTCTACATCAGCTCTGTCTGGGCTGCAGCAGATTTAGCAAGTGAGTCCTGCCTCACACAGAAACTGTTTCCTATTTTTGTTCATTCCCATCAGCTTTCTCTGAATCTCTTAACATGTCTTTTACTAGGATAAAGGGATCAGAATGGCACACCATGGGCAGGGTGGAGGGATGGGGGGAAGAAATAAATGAATTTATTCCCATGGCATGAATGATGTCTTGTTTTCCAGAAACTATTGGACAGAACCTCAAATGTCCCTCCTAAGTGCTAGCAGCACACTTCTACTAATGCATTATTTTGCATTAAATGGATTTCCATCTCTTATTTGACTACCTAATCATAATATTTCATAAAGTGCTTTGTAATTCTTCACAAACTGCCCTGGTCTCATTACCCTAAATAATTACAAATTACCGGTATGCTTTCTTCCCTCACTTTTCACCCTGTTTTATAGATCATTACAATGCAACATTTCCCTAGAGTTCCTCTATCCAAGGTGATATGGCAGTTGAGGATGGAACAGGTTCCCAGACCAGTGTTTTTCCAAGTCACTTCCTAGCAATACACTCTCCCATCACCATCTGCTGTGTGTTTTCCTAGTTGTGGTTTGTTTCTGGATGAAGTCAGCACATGACAAGGAAATATATTTAGCAGACTGATAGAGAGGAACCTTCATCCTGGGCTGTAGTGATGAATGACTTTCAAACAGCAAATTCTTGCAAATTTTGATACATAATGTATTTGATACATTATAGTCACATTTACAAGTCTGAGAATCTTGGAAACAAATTAATGAAATCAAATAAAAGTCTGCCTTTTAAATTGCAGTAAGACAATTATGATTTCTGTTACTGTGGAAATGGTAATTAGTTACACTACATCTTTTAAGCCTTGGACAAATTTTGGTACCACTGGTTGGGACAAAGTGATATTTCTTCGAAACCTCTAAAAGAGTATGTGCTGGAAGAGGTGTCATTCACCACTATAAACTGCCTATCCTAAATTAGTCTGGACAACATTCATATTTATTTTTTTGCCTCACAGGATTCTTCAGACAGCTGATTAGATTATTTTTCTTGTCTCTTTTGGTATCAGTATGACCAGACAATGTTATCCTTTCTATTTTCTTCTTTTATGCTACTTTTTTTTAAGTGAATTGTTTTCTGTCTTGTCTGTCGGTTTTGACAAACATTGCCAACAGTATAAGGGCCAAATTCAGTAAATATTTTTTTTTAAATGGAGACTGTCATAGTTGTTTACACTTCTGTGTGTGATAGAATTAGGTAAAAAACTTTCATCAAACTACAATTAAAATAGAAATACTGGAAAAAATCTGAGGTAAAGAGGTCTATAAATGTAGCCTTTCGAAGGGACTTTGCAGGACTTCTGACTTTGGTTCTGCTACTGTTGTTACTGTTGTTGCAATGTTATGATATATTTTAGCTAATGTTTTTTATTTTATCCTGTAAATATATACTATTCAAATTATCAGGAATATGAGAGGGAAAGAGCCTCTATTTAAAAAAAAAAAAAAAANAAAAAACAAAAAATATTTAAAAAATTAGGAAAAAAAAAAGAAAAAACCCCCAATATAAAAAAAAAAAAAAAAAAAAAAAAAAAAAAAAAAAAAGAGGAAATAGCTCCTCCTTGACATTTTGACACAGGAGGAGGACACTGGTTTTATCTGTCATGAAATAATAACTCCAGAGGTCACATCAGATGTGACAGAATATAAAAGAATTCAGTGTGACTTATTCATCTCATTCCTTCAGAAGCTGAACAAATCCATAGGTCAAGGTTTTCAAAGCAGGGTTACAGAGGTCTAGTTCTGACATATATATATATGTATGCTGAATAAAGGTCTTAGACCTTGTGTCCGAACTCTGAAATCCCACAAAGTGTTACTGAACTGAGGCAGAGGTTCCAGGCAGACCACACACAGAAGTGAAGTCTCACTGACCTGCTTTTCAGAAGATTATTGGTTCAAAAGTTCCCACTGAAACCAAAAGGGCCGCTGAAAGCTTGGCACTTCTGACAATACCACTTTCTATAGGTCCAGCAACAAGTCAGGAGTCATATGAAAGATCTGATAACATATTCCCTATATGCAAAGAGAGGATGTGGGAATTGCTGATTGCATTAAAACATCTTTACAGATGTTTCAGAATTATTCGTCTATAGTGCATAAATTTTCATTTAGTGTGTTAACTCTTAAAACTAGATTCCTCTCTTCATTTCTGCCAAACACTATTTTCATTCCCCTAATCTAAATTGAACTGTGTGATACAGCAAAGTACATTTCCTCAATGATAACTCCAGACTTACATAATTTTCTCACATCCTAAAGTCTAATGTGAAGGATGTAGCATGAAGCACATAGATCGGAAAGTAAAATTAAGATAATAAATGTCATTACTTTACTTCTGGGGAAAATGTAATTGCAAGGCTTGATGCTAATTTGAACATTATTTGAGAAACTGGATGACTGTGTGCAGAGCTCTGCAGGACATGACAAATATACTTGTAACTCTCTTCCCATTGGAAAAGGTAAAAGGAGTTGGTCTTAAAGTGAAAGGCATCTGGGGTTCATTTACATTATTTTTATATGATTCTCCACCTGACCATGTGACAATAACTGGTTTTTTTCCCTGGAAAAAGTACCTACTTTAATTTAAATTTCATAGGAAAAGGAAGTTTTAATAATGACATTCAAGACAAAAATTAACAGTAATTTAAGTAAGCAAGGGATAGAAATCTTCAAGAGCCAGGGTTCATTGCTGGGTTCAGAGCCAGTACTGACCTACTTGTTTAGACAATAAATCGTTATTAAGCTGTCATAACTACAGTCTCAGAAAGAATCAAAACTGGTCTGGTATGTACATCTCAGTGAAAAATGGAAGTCGTTTCTGAATATTAAACAAGTAAGGAAATGAGTAATGGAGAGGTTAAAAATGGCCTTCCTAAGGTCACAAGGGCATCTGAATAGGGACTTTCTCTTGGCTTTTCTTCTTTTTACTGTTTAGGCTAAAGTCTATTTGGATTAGGAGCGGAGGTGTTTTTTTCTAAATCCTACATATGGCCTAACATAATGTGACCTTAGTGCATGTCTGCACTTCTCCTCAGTGTAAAAAAGTAGAAATCCTAAATAATGTAATTCATCAGAATATGAGACCTAAAGAAGTACTGTAGAGGAAAACTAGAAGTCTTGATTTAAATGTTTCTCCTTTTAATTACTCAAGAGAAAAATCAATTTAGACCATTCCACACTTCATTTGCTTTGGAGCAAGTAATTTTAAATGCTTAGTTCTGTATTTTGTCTCACTTTTTGTATTACTTCTACTGAAAAAGTATAGAACATAAGTTAGAAATATGAAAATTACTCAAATTTATTTTGTATTGTTTGAAATTTTTTCATGGAAAAAAAATAACAAATCTGAAATCTATTTTTCTCCTTAGTTACAAGTTTCCCAGGCTTTCTAGTAGGAAAAAGGAAGAAAAGGGGAATTTGAAAATACTAGGAATAAAATTATCCCATTATTGTTAGCAACATACATTTTCAGAATTCCTCCATCAGATATGAAAGGCTTGCAGCCCATTATAGGGACTCCACTCACAGTCTGCTGCTTTGAGAAACTTGTCTGGGGACATGCAACAACAACATTTTGGAATCAGTTTAGAAAGAGCAACAACCCTCCCAGATGTCCCCACTTTTGCTGAGTATCCACTCCTGGTGACTGCTAGCGCCTTCAAAGGACTCAGGATAAACAATTTACAGAATAACACATGTTGCTGATAACAGAAAACTGACGGGTTAAGGTTCGATGGTTGCCATTGGTAGTGAGTGACTGCAAAAACAAATTTAACACAATATACAGATAAGTTCTAATCACCAGTGACTTAGCTCAAGGTAACTATTTATGGTGCATAGAGTGAGGTTCTTATTCAATAGTTATCCTTATTAGGCTGGGGGAGAGGCCTGAGGAAGGGGAGAAGTCAGGTTCAAGCTGTCAACTAATCCTAGCAGATATGATGGAGTTTTCCCTAACTTCTCTCCATTGTTAGATTCCTTTTATACTATTTCTTTACATTTAGGTGGAATCTGAGTGACTCTGGTCTTACATACAGATTGTTGTAAAATTCTCTCACTTCGATCATAAGATATAGTCAAGAAAAGATGGGCTGCATGCTCAGGGAGGGGTGGTCGTACCTTGCAAGTGGGTAACTTTGGGATGGAGCTGTGCGTTAGTATTACAATTAGGTTAAAATGAACCAAGTTCACCTGAGAGGAGAGATTTCACCACAGTTGCTGGTTCAGCAGCAGGACATCTCCTATCTCCCTTGGCTGACAGGTACTTTGTGGTTTATTAGCTACGTGGAAACATCAAGTTCCCCCCTGCAAGGATTACAACAGAGCCTGGCCACGGTGTCTCCACTCCGCTCCACCCTCCGTCCCATCCCTCTCAGCAGGTGCTTAAAGCTGCAGGCTGTGTTGTGTGGGGAATCGTACTGGAATAGACATGGTGCACACCAACTGCATTCCATCCAGGAAGCAGCAACTGCATTTCACTGGATAGCACCTGTACTGTTATAACTTCCGCTAGAAAGTGAGTATAAATGCCCAGTTTTCTATAATTTTACCCCCAGTCATCTTCCCGCAACCTGAGACCATCATAATGTTAGACATGGCACAGATAAATTGGAAATAGAGTTCTTCCTCTAAGACCACAACCCTAACTTTCTCCTTCATCTTAGCCTAACAAGCATACTGAATACGTTTCCCAAGATATATTTTTATACAGAAAATAATTCATTTATCTATAGAAGCAAATAAATTATTCTGCCAAACTGATCTGTGGAAAGGAGAGCTGTGAAAAAAAGAATCAAAAGAAGCAGTCCCAGATTTCAAACACCTTTGAATTCCAAAATAGTCCAGTGAACATAACGTAAAAGCACACACCATCAGCAAAATTCATATTTCCTATAGACTTATTGATATAGAGAGTGGATAGTTGGTTCCAGGCCATGTGTGAATGGGTGGCAGATTTTGTTCTCTACAACACATTTAACAAAACCCACACTGACATTTTATAGCATTACCCTGTCATCACATGGCATTATAAACAAAGATTAAAAAACACTTAAGGCATTTAACTGACTTAATTCCAGCAAATGACATTTGCTGACATTACTTAAATGCTGTTTTACAGTGAAAACAAAAAATTAGGTTCAATTGTTCACAGCCTGTCAGCATTTTAAATTACTTCAGGAACAAATCTGATTTTTCAGAAAACTGAAACCTTTTCCACTGGCCTGGGTAGGGAGCTCTTGAACAACCTCAGGCACTGAAAGAGCTAAAGGAGATGGTGAAAATGTTTTGGGAACACCTTTACCAGAAAGGTTTTTCTCCACAGGCTGACTGATCTGCTGTCCTCTAGCTAAGCTGAAAATTCAACATGCTGCTACTTTTTTTGACAGAGACCCAACTATATCTCTAGGGTTTTTTTCAAATTTTTTTGGTCTAATAGCACCACTTGATATTTCCAGGTGTTTATCTCAAACTATGTAACAACACAACAGCAAGGTGAAACTTCTGAGCTCCCTCTCCTTCAACATCCTACTGGGAAAGAACAGTTATTTCCATGTTCTTACATGGAACCTCCCACTTACCATAACTACTTTCGTTTCCTTATATTCGCACGTTTTGAACAAGAAGCCATCATGAACAAATACCAATCCAGTTTCTCCTGGCATCCTTCTGCTCCTTTCACTTCTGGCCTAACAAACTTGAAAGAGCTGTTTTTGCTGTTCATTCATCTGCATTTTCTTCTCACAAATACTTAAAATATGTGTTTAAACTTTAAGTCCCGTACAGGTTTACCTTTCAGACTTACATCAGAATTTCTGTGCCTTAAGTCTCATTGACAATTAATATTTTTCGAAATGTGAATATTCTTGTCTGCAAGGATCGACCAAGTTGACTCACACAGCATCATCTTGCATTTCTAATACCTGCACAGGTCATTACACATCCTATTTAACCCCTAATGACAATGATTTATGTGCATGATCTTCTTTTTCATTATCCTTGTCCATCTCCATAAACTGTTCTGTCTTGCTGGAGAACTGCCCGCTTCAGTAAAATTTTCTCATATAAAACTAAAGAGAATTTAATTTATCATACTATTTAAAAAAAGGATTTGGGCATGCAGAAAGATGCAACTTTTCCAATGAAAATTAAAGACAATCAAAGGCATGGCGATGTGCCATCTCCCTATTAGTCTTTTGCTAGGTACAAAACTCATTTTCAGCTAAAACAACACTAGCAACATGGAAGGTCTAATACACCATTGTAACTTTAGAAGGGTTTATTTGGGCTTGTTTCTCAATTTTCTTTAAAATTTAAGTTAGAAATTAGAGTCTGCTAATTTTTAAAAGATAATTTAAATAAGAACCCTCATTTTTAGTTTAAATGGGAGCCCTGCCCTGGTGGATGCATATCAGCAAAACAGAAGTCCCTGTGTACAGACAACAACTAGATGAAAATGCAGAGGGGCTGGTTACTGATGTTTGTATGCTTTAGGTTTGTTAAATGCTGTACAGCAGCTGGGCATTAATAGCTGTGCTGCCTGGTAGCTTGTCTTTGTTAAGCTCAAGTTAATGTTAAACGTAGCTCCATGGCAATTTGAAGTGTGAGTTGGTACCGGCTGTCCTAGGGTGACTGTATGATACCGTATTCCCTACTGTCTGCCCTATGCCAGACATGAGTTCTGTTCCTTTAAAGCTAGCTCCAGGAGAGGCAGGGAGCCCATGGAATTCTTTTGGTGGCCTAGGTTCAAAAACACAGATAACTCACTCACTTTTTTGCCCGGCTCTTGGCTCTGCAGCAGGGAAGAGGGTTGCATTCTCTTGCTTTTTAGCTAGTTTTTTGTTCGTTAGCTAAAGCATGGAGTTTTCCTGGGACTTTGGCTTCTTCTTCTTTTCTTCTGAACTGTTCAGCAGCACCAGAACATCACAAGGAGGCCTCACGCCACGGCCCAGAGGGGCCCAGCTATGGAGAGGGCAGAGCCACACCCACAAAGGACTCTGAATCTTCCCAGGTCTTCTCCACAGCAAAAGGTTTTGTTATTTAACATTATTCATTCTTTTTGGTGCCTGTGTGCACCGTGCTTGTTAAATAAATAGTTTTTTTCACTTTCCTCCGAGGAATTTCTTTCTGAACTTGGTGGGGGAGGGGCTGCTGAAATCTGCCTTCTGTTAGAGAATATGTTCATTTCGGACGTTTTCCTCCTAATTTGTCTCAAACTGGGATGCCGGGACATGCATCCTCTTTTGAGATCTGTATGGAATCTCTGTCTACCTGCTGTGCCTAATTTCAAAGCTCAATGCTATCATTAGGAAAAGAGACTTGTTTTCTCTTTTGTCTGTGTGCTCTACTTCACATCAATTTCAGCAAAAACCTCTCACAACTCTTGCTATAAATTGATCCTGTCAGTCCTGCCTGACCTTCAGACCCCATAAAGTTGTATTTTTTTAAAGCTTAAAACCTTCCTTTATGACAGATCAAATAGGCTGGGACACATTTGGACCTATTATAATTCCATTGAAACTATTTTATTTCCATAAGGAATGAATTTTTAACTGAGCACTGCATTTTTCTACCAGTCCGTACAGCCCTGCTCACTCCAGTATTGTACAGGGTGCAATCTGCTTTTATCCACTGGCTGAGAAGAAAGAAGGAAAAGGAGGAAAGTAATTCCAGGCCTCACCTGGTGGTTGCTGCATAGGCAAAAGTACTTTATTCGAGAGTTGTTCAGGTGGCTGACTTGGAAGATTTAGTGGATTTTCATGGACCTCATAGCTGTATATAGCCTACACTGTTATACCCGGGAATCCATCTTGCTCTTCAGTTTATCTTATTCTGCAGTTTATACCTTCATATTTTAGTGCAAACATCTGTTTATAATACCTGCTCCTGCAGGAAACATTTTTTATATCCTTTTCCTAATGCATCCCTTCTTCAGACTTCTGATTGCAAAGGCTGCTACTTAGTACAGCTGTTCATCAGTTTTTGTTAATAGACACAAAAATAAAGTGTTTTTTTGGCCAGTCCCTAGCTGTCTTTAATAAGCAGTATACTTAGGTACATTTCTGTATTTCAACTCCAAATTGGGATATTTCCAGTCTTAAATACAGGGTTTGGGCTTTACCTGTTACCAGGAGAAAGGTAGTTTTATGATGAAATAAGTATTATCACGTAGTGATTTTGCACATTTTTTGAGAATATTATTGGTATCAGATACTAAATATACTGGTAGGCAAAAGCAGAGTAAGAAAGGGTCTGAACAGAAAAGAGAGGGTTCTTGAATCCCAGCACAGGCACAGTATCTTATACAGCTCGTCTTCATGGGACATAAGCTGCTTTTGTAATGCTAGAAAGCAGTGACTTCATCCGTGTTCTCCTAATACCTCCTGTGAGCACGGCATTCCTGGGAGAAAAGAGAAAATGCGGCCTGCAAGGCACTCTAAAAAAACCTTACACTGTCTTCATAAAAAGGAAGAGTATTTTTTGTCTGATTCCAGAATGTTTCTGAGTAGCTCTAATTTTTTATTATTGTTGATGTTGTTGTTGTGGTTGTCATTACTAATTGTTTAGGGTTTATTATTTGTTTATTATTATTATTCCACACAAAGATTATGTCTGAAAATATGTCATATGTAAAAACTGCATCTATTATAAAGACTCTGCTAGAATAAAACCCTGGAGTTTCTTCAGATGGCTATGCAGTGAGTTGTAGGCATTACAATCAGACAAATACAATTAACTCCATTGCTCTGCTTCTTTCACCTCACTCTGCAGGTCTGCTAAGACAGGATTTCAGTGGGAATTTCTCTGGAACTGGACTATTGGAGTCATGCCTACTTTCTCTGCAAAGTCAAAATGGTACCATAGATTACCAAATACGTCCATTCACATACCGACGGGTCCATGCAATATTTGCTTTTGTATTTGCCTTGAGAATGTCACAGTAGCACAGATGGTGCAGTTAGGTGCTTGGCTTTGGTAAGTTGCACCTACTTTTATGGTATTAGAACATAATGTCTCTGGCCATTTTATTTCTTGTAATACATTTTCAGCCGGTGGAAAAGTACTTGCTGTTTGCATTGGGGTCCTTCTAAGGCAGCAAACTATGTCTCTACAGGAAAATAGGGCCACTTTTTTATTTACTGGTGCTAATGGGACCGTATGACTTTTACTGTCAGTTGGAAAATGAGGCCAGAGTCTGATGTGTGAAACAAAATTGCATTTTGTACTCAAATGCTTTTTCTCAGTGAACTCTAAGGAAGCCTGCAAAGACAAATGTTCTGGCTAGTAAAGACAATCTACCTTTTTAAATTAAAATAGAACATGTGTTTTATAAAAAAGTAAAGGAAAATAAATGGTAAAATGTGCTAAGTGCTGCAGCTAAATTAAAACTCTTTTTTCCAGGTGAAGCACTTTAATTTATTTCCCTAGACTACAAGGACTTTTTGACTGCCTTCTGCTATCAGCTAAGAAAAAGGAGCTTTTTATTTTCACAGTGGTACTCCAAGCTTTCTCAGATCTCTGGAATGAGTGATCCAGATATTAAAGGACACAGCAGGACTCAATGGGGATTTGGAAAACACTGGCAAATAGGTAAGGTCATATCTTAAAGAGCAAGGATGAGTCTGTCTAAGTTTGGGAAGACTTAGAAGTTCCTATAACTAGAAGAAACTTCGTCAGCTCCTGGATAATTGGTGAATGAGCCCTTTGTCTAAGGAAAAAAGATTTGATGCAACTACTGGAAATAAATGTTTCATGGAAATCCAGCTAAAATTTCCTTTCCTTTAGATAATTAATAAATACTCAGTTTTCCTTAGTGTAGTGTCTTTTTCCCAACTCAGAGAATTTTACCGTGTCAATCAAAAGACTTTTCTAATTAAATCTCAGCCCTCCACAAAATTCTGAGAAGTATTAATTATGGTCTATTAAAATGTAAAATGTAAATTAGAGTTAAAATAGCAATCAGAAGGATCGTATGCATGATTTTTTGACACACCTTGCACAAAACACATTTAAATTTAGCAATTTAGCAATTAGTTAAATTTAGCTGATATTTTAAAGACTGAATTAATAACAAAGATCCTCTTTCAACATGATTTCTTTGTCAATATATTTAAAAATTAAGAGAGACTCTCAATGAAATCACATAGCCTTTTGTCTTTCCATTCTTCCTCCAGTTCTTCAGATGTATATATTCTTCCAAAAGTTTTTATAATGCTTGAAAATTGTACAGAACAAAACATTGACAGTTGCCTGATTTCCATATTACGCAAGCATATGCAGCAAGTGTTCAAATTTGTACCTGAGTTTCATCTCTCCAGCACATTAAACTGTAGGAATTATAGCAATGGATAATAGGGAAAGGTAATTTAAAAAGCAGAGAAAAGAAAGTGTCTAATGTCCAACTGGTAGCAAAGTTAGACATGCAGAATATAACAACCTCTGTTCTTCCATTTTCTTTTACACCTGCCTCCAAAACACAAAAACAGTTCAGCAGTTTATCTGCTTGCTATTTCTCAGAACAGGTGAGTGTTCCTTGTAGACCAACTCTATGTTCTCTTGTAGTTTACCTTGCGCCCTAACATCTTTTCATAGGAGGATCATGTCTATTAATTGCTTCTCGGAATCCGCATCCACAGAACACACTGCGCAAGCAAGTCCAAATCCACAGAAAATTAAATATATATCAAGTTACAGACTCAAGTGTAAAGGCACAAGGGAAGAATATCCAGGCCTCACCTCTTGAATGAAAAATTTTGTAAACCACCTATATAAAAATATGTTCTCTATATGCGTGTGCATGATACGCGTGTATGATACTTTTATATTGTGTCATATAACTTCTTGTTGGGACACTGTTACCGTGTCCTCAGGTCCTGCAGTGGGAGCTTCTGTCTTACACTTGAGATACAGACGGGAACTTCAGACTCTCTTGCCAAAAGATAGATGTTTATTCAGTCTTATCAGAGAAGTAGAGCCACGGATGCAGCCCCGACAGAGCAAGAGCCATGAAGAACAGCTTATCTCTGTTACAGAGCTCTTTTAAAGGTAATTTAACGATTTAGAACATAAAACGAAAGATATTTTTACTTTTCTGCCAATGTGTGAAAAATGCATCAGCAAAGCTTACAGGAACTGTGGCATTTTTCATCCAATAATCCCAAACCACTTTTACTGCAGAACATGGTTCCGTAGAGAAGAAGAGAGAAGGCCCAGAAAACAACAACTATCCTCCATATTGAAATATTTGCTACTATCTACTTGCTGTATAAACAAACGTAAAAACTCTAAACCTCTTACCCTGTGACAATCCTACACAATATTCTATCATCTAATTCACACGACAGTCGGTTCTAATTCCTCCCACAGCGTGGGAAGCTTTCTCCATGGACGAAGATGGAACACGCACTGCTGTCCAAGGGGGTAGAATTGTTCAAAACAGGCAGAGAGACTTCCTCTGCACTGGGTTCCAACACTTCTCAAGCGTTTATGAATGATGAGCCAATTAACCTGTCTGGGGAAGTGGACATCAAGATTTTTCCCCACAATATGAGCTGCAGATGTATTTGTTTTTTCAAAATAGAAAAGAATTTTTTTTTAAACAGCCAAGAAACATGGAAGTTATAAATGGCCATGCATGTCATAAATAAATGCATCTGTTATTTGGTCATACATGTGACCAAAACACTCCCCCTCCTCAACAGGACAGGGTGAGAAAGTGAGATGAAAAAGCTCCTTGGGGAGCTAAAGACAAGGAGGTCCCTAACCAGACCCCCTACTACCAACACATTGACAACTACACCAAATACAGGACGGCAGTGTGGAACAGTGTGTGTGAAGGGACAGCCAAGCCCCTCTGAGAAAGGCTTTTCCTCAAACTGATAATGCTAAGGATGAACTCCAGGACAATCATGAATCAGATCGCAAAGAAACTACAAAATTAGAGACAGATTATTGAAACTGTCTGCAAAGCACCATGAAAGAAATGGAAATTTCTGTAAGGTGTTAGAGGTCTTGGAGAGGAAAAGCTTTGATGGCACTGCCATCCCCCCAAGACATCCCCATCCTTGGGCTGGGCTCAGCAGGTCCCTGTGGGGTGCAGGAGAACCTGCACCTAGCAGTGACCCACAGTGAGGGGGCATGGGGACACCCCTGCTCAGCAGGCACATAAGGACACCTTGGTCACCTGTCCCTGGCACCACACATGGGACCTGCAGCCACACAGAGGGGAGGGAGGTTGCCTGTGCTGCCAGAGGGTGCAAGGATGAATGGAAGTATAGGGGGGCATTACATATGGAAGGGTGTTTGGAAATCTGTAGGGCTGTATTAACATTTCTCAAGTATCTGGGACTGTGGTTTATCTGTTGTGTCACCAATATTGATCCTGAATATAAAGTTCACTGATTGCCAGTTCACTGACTGCCAGTTGCACTTACCTCTGTCATTAATAAATCAATAAACCACTTTAATCTTTATTTGATTTAAACCACATGAGGTGAGTAGTTTTTCCCCATGACATATATGATCTATCTCTACACTGATTCTGAGGCCTTAGACCCACAGAGGAGGTTACAGGACCATGCTTACGTCCATAAGTAAATAAAGGTTCTTAGCTTAAATTGTCCAGCAGTGGCAAGGTTAAAAAATAGTGGAATATGGAGGATATTATGCTTTAGAAAACAGAATTCATAACTCTACTGCTAAGGAGAGCAATTTGAGAAAATTATACAGTATGTTTTGGAAACAGCAAGACTCCATAGGTTTAGTAGCTACTATTTTTTCAATTTCTTGAAATACCACAATTTCCACCTTCTATTTCCACTGTTGATTTATAAAGAAGCTAAAACACTTGTGACTATTTTGGCTTCTGGAAGCACAAGTTGGGTTTCACTTAATAGTTTTGAATGTCAGTATTTTGTTGCTGAGTGTGATTTCAAACTGGCAAGTTTGGTTATACAAAGCTACATGGAGATGCAATGGTAACCACCATGTAGAGCAGACAGATTCAGCTTTCCCTAGGAAAAATCCAGTCTTGCAACAGGGCACAAAGTCAGCCCAACAGAGACATTAGTGAGAAGAAAAATCTGAACCATGTTTCTTGCTCAGAAACCGAATGTATATGAAGAATTGTCTGAATGTTTATCAGACAGAAGAATCAAAAAGGCAAGAAAGATAACTAAATTTTAGAAAATACTAAAAAGGATCAAAATTCATATGGAAAACTTTTTCCCTGAATCATCCATAATATAACAAACTTTCATGTGAACAAAGTTTCTCACTGCTTCCAGAACACAGAAACAAAGAGATCCCTATTGACATCCCAGATACTAAATAAGGATTGTGGGAATATATTCAATAGTTATTGAATAATTAGATCTTGTCTCTTAAAACATCTTTCTATCTTATAGCAGGCTTTAAGAGAAATGTTTGCATGAAGAACAAATATTTTCTGTCACTTTGACATATATTAAAAAAAAAGAATTTAGACCCTCTATGCAAGGTAATAATTTAAATCTAGAGCTACCAAACCCAAAAATGCATTAGTTTTACTTCTTGCATGTATATCTGTTGGTAATTGTGACCCAGAGTATTCTACATGAATATAAGAATAAAAGACATTTCAATTTTGAAATAATTTAATTTCATACATTTAATCTTTCATAAATGCAAAATAAGCATTCTTGAGGGTTTTTTTGAGCAGTAACATCCAGCATTTCTACTAAATAAATAAAAAGAATATTTGCTTTTATTTTGGACACAGTCTGGTTTTGACAGTCATTCATATGGAAAAACATATCCGTAATTAATTTTTTTTCTTACCAGTTTAGTTCTACTGCACTTCTACCCTAGACAAAAGACCTATTCATTGCCTGATGTGCTGAAAAGTCTCAGTTATAAATGCCATCTTTCCTTACAATCTTAAATACTATAATTAATTAGTTAATATTAGAGCAAGATGAAAAGGTTTGGTATTCTGCCTATATTCAGATGTGAAAAGAGTAGGGTGTTTAATGATACTTTGACTTGTAAAACCAAACAACTGGAAAATGCACAACTGGACAAAATTCTCTTGTAAAGGGGCTTCTGAATGCAATTGTAGTACTTCTGACCAATGCCTAAGGTAAATAACAAATTTTGTTGGATTTTGGCATCTGGATTCTACATAGTGCCTCCTACAGAGTGAGAATTGAACTGCTGATGTATTAATACACAAGATACTCATAGTTTCACCCCTTCATCTATTTCTATTCTGATTAAAGTAGGAAAAAGAAAAAAGCAAAAGGATAAAATTACATGTCAAGGCCAAATTTATTTATAAGCTTGACAACTGCTGATGAATATGGATATAGCTGCCACTGATAGAAAGCAGGGCAGTATTATCTGTGGCACGTCTGCAGGCTCTCTAGTAAATTCAGTACCAAAATGCTGAAAACTAATTCAGCACCTTTGTAGCAAGAGAAAGGTGAAAATAAAGTGTCAGAATAAAAATGAAGCACTATGTCTAAAAAATTGGTCCCTTTAAGATCAGTTGGCTGCTCTGCAGAAAGCTTAAACTAGTATAAACCATCTTAATCTTGCCTTACTCTCGGCCACAAGTTCCCAGTCTTTTCCTTGTTTCAGTACAAGCCTTTATGCAATCAGGCACATGGCTATATCCTACTGGCCCTACTGAAAGAAATATTTTTCTGCATTAGTTTTTAGCAGAATGAACTGTCTGAGCTGGCTGACTGGAAAGCTAATGTGAGTCATGCTGGCAGAAGTGCACAGCAGAAACACACCATGGAGAGCAGGCTGAGAAAAGTCCACTCTGAAATCCCAGCCAAATAGACCAACTGGAACCAAGTCTGCTTTTTAAACTGGCTCTTCTCTGGACTGTGTAGACTATTATATCATCCATGTCACACAGCTCCTGTGATATTGGGATAAATAATAAGAACAAGTAGAATAAATGTATCATCGTCTGTCATGATCTGCCTAAGAGCTGAACAGTATGTACAGTATAAAAATAAGTCTGGGAAGACAGAGGGGTTTTTTGTGTTGTAAAAACAGTTGCTTTTGAAAAGAGTTGTTGATGAGTATGCTAACACAGCTGAGATTAGGACAGACCTTGTTAAGAAAGGAACTCTGCAACAGGCTGAAATTTTGTATGTTTATTTTTTTAGTGTCACTGACACATGAATCTGCTTCTTGAGGAGCACAGGTCAGAAAGAGCTCTCCTTAATTGTCTCATTCAGGTCCTTGCCATTGCAGACACCCATGCTACATAGTTGCTTTTGATGTTTATCAAGATTAATTTTTTCAATAAATTTTTCGGGTTTCTCGTCCCCAATACTTCTGTGAGGAGAGTTTTAGTCCAGCTTTCAGTGATAACTAACAGTAGAAAAAACAACTGAATATCTTCACACAGTTCTCAAGTATTATTTTTAAACACCAAAAAAAGAAACCTCATTTCCTCTTCCAAATCACAGTAAGGCCTCTCATGCTGACAGTCTTATTCTTCCCTACAGGTTCTGTAGTTAAAAATGTCTCTTTTATATTTCTGTTTCTTGACAAAGCTACATTTCTCTCATAATTTCTTTTAGTTCTTCCAGAATCTCAACTTCAGTGATCTTTTTTGAAAAATCAAACTGAAATTTCTGAGATATGTAATGTTCCTAATACATACTAATGGTCCCATCAAATTAGAATATGGCATCAGGATATCACCAGGATATTCAACAATTGTTTTTCAAATGCAAGTTTTAGAAGCAGTTTTAGAAGCAGTTTTAGAAGATTTTCAAAGAAATATCGTCTTTTCTCAGATACAAATGTGTACATCAATAACAGAAAAATAAAGAGTTGTACAAGTGCCTTTTCTTGAAGCCAGCAGGAGGTATGGCTTAATCAAAATTGATTATCATTTTGATTATCCTTTCACAGATTGTATTTCCGTATCAACAGAAATAGTAGTATATAATACTAAATAATTGGATCTCTTTTGCAATTTAATCATTCTTAGAATCAATTATTTAAATCAAACATATCAATTTCTTCCCCAAAACATTTAAACTGCTTGAAAGACCTGCAGAAAAATGGTTACACAAAATGAAAAGGAAAGTAAGGTAATTCATAGATGCTATACATCACCACATGTATGCAAAATGTTTCAAGCTGTTTGTATAGCTCATGCTGAGCTATACAAAAGTCAACAAAATCCACTCCTCCCTAGAATTATCAATGTAGCAAATAAAAGAAAAATACATAATGAAAAAAAACCCCTACCAAAATACAGCTATTAACCTCATTTTAGTACAACAGAAATTATTTTTAAATCAAATTTTACTTTAATAAGTAATAGTGGCATTAGATACTGATACATTGTTGTGCGACGCTCCTTGTTATTCTGTAAAGTATGTATCTGGAAACTGATGTTCCAGAATTACTCAGGAATAGAAAGTATGAAATATACACATTGAAAGAGAAATAGTCTTGGTCAGAAGAAAAAGTGGAAATTAATCTTCCTGAATCCTACATCTCTCTCTTCTATTTGCAATCAAGCCAGCCACTAAAGTGAGCTCTTTTAAGGCTTTTGGTTCATAATTTATAGCACTGACTATTGTTGGCTCACAGAGAATGTGAAAAGAAAAAATACTTTAATGGCATTTTAAAAGAATAAGTTCTGTGCACTTTCCTCTTATGCACAGGCCACAGGAGGATTTTCAGCAAGTTCCACAGTCCTGAGCTACTTTGTACTCCCATTTTTTGGAGCAGAGCATTGCATCTTTGAAAGATGTCATTTCCAAAACACTTTGTCTTAATAAATGTGGACAGTTAATTTACTGTCCATTTTATGACAATGATGTTCAAACACTTGAAAAGCATAACTCATAGCACAGATTGCCCTCAGCCTACCCTCTGCATCATCTACCTTCCTCATCCGTGCTTTACCCAGGCACAACAGAATTCCAAGCTGTAAAAGTTCCCTTGTTTGAATTAAAAAATTGAAATAAATCTTGACAGAACAAATAAAACACATTATCTCTATGAAGTGTACATTTCAGCCACCTTAAAAAAAAAAAACAAACAAACACAAACCTTCAAAAGCTGTAATGTGTCTTTCATACTTGTGAGAGAAACATCACGCTCATGCCTCACCGGTGAAATACTGCATATTTATGGTGATTCATTAAGACATACTCAGGTGTTCTGGAGTGACAGGGTTAACTGGACCATTTTTTTTTCCAAGCACATAAGAGAAAACAGAGTTGAAACACAGAGTACAAACTGTGATGATTTTAACTGGAAATTCAAAACCTATGCTACAGTGGTGTTGTGAGCACCATGACTTCAACTAGGGAAGTGCTAACAGCAACTTGCATACAGCGTGGTTACTTGGATAACTCTGCTGGGTTTTGTTTTAAAGAAAAAAAGTTTGAATTCCACACTACTTTTTGGCAGTTTGCTTGATGTTCTAGACATTTAAAAATAAATATACATCTTTAAATTTGTGTTTATCAGTGTGTGAAGTTTTAAGAAAAATCGAAAGAAGATGTGGTGGAAGACAAAAAAACCTATTTCTTTTGCATTTTTTCTACACAATAACTTTTTCACTTTCTGAAAAAGCCCAGATGTATTTATTTTTCATGCACTACCACAGAAAAGATACACATAAGCAAACCAAAATGCACTTTAATGAAGATTAATCAGTTTTATGATGTTGCAAATCATTATACATACTAAGAACAAGTTTCTGGACAAAGACTAATGAAGAAAAGTGCCCTGGAGTGCCTCTTCTAGCTGAACACTTCAGTATTTGTAAAACAGGGTGATTTTGAGTCTTATTGTCTTGTTAATGTCTTGTCTGACATTTTTCCAGCAACATGCAGTAGAGGATAATTTAACAGGACATGTATAATCTAAAAAGAAACAAACTTTTTATTTGAATTGCCATTATTGATCCAAATATCAGGTCACCAGTCTGAATACATTTGGCTTAATAAGGAAAGCTGTGGTATCTTACATGTATAATGGATAATTCATTAATGAAAAGTGCTAAATAGATTTTGCTGAAGCTGAAATGGTACTGACAGAGTTTTTACATATTGGTTTCAGCAACTGAGTGTAACAGCATTATTTTTGTCACACAGATAAGATGCAAAATATACAGGTAGATTAGACTAGCAGGATTAATCTGTCCAAATGAAGTTGCCTACGGTATGAATGCCTGAATTTGAGCTAGACCTTGTGGGATTTCTTTATAGTGAATGGAGAGAAAATAAGTACATTGGAGTACAATTCACTTAATGCTGAACGTAAAGTCAGCATGTTCAGAACAGCTCAGATGCATAAAAATCGAGAAGGACTAGGAACCAGGAAACCTGTGCTAGAGGTAGACACACACTTTGTACATTAAGGTAAAATGAGATTATTGATACAGGAAGGACCTTCATACAGGAAGGACCAAGACTTACATAGTCCAGCCGCATGCCTCAACTTCAGTGAAGCTAATGCCCAGCAGAATTAGGTCCATGGAGAAAAATTACTCAAAAAAGCTCAGTCTGAATTCTGGGAGTTACTGATTCCCATACAGTTGGGTTTTTAAAGAGAATTCAAAATTAATTTAAATCTAAGGGAAAGTAGTACTAAACAAGAGAAGAAACATAGAGACGAAAAAAATATTACTCAGCTTGAGAAGACAGTTTGGCAAAATAAAATATGTTATATGTCAAACTAATACTCTCGCCATTTCTGCTTTCTTTCACAGGTGCACAAGAATGTCCTCTGAATTGCATATTTTAGTAAACTATGATGATGCTGATCCCAAAATCAGAAAATTGAGAAAATACAGAAAAATGTCTGAAGGCATATTGGAATGTTTATGAAAGAAAATAGAAGACAGTCAAATTCCCAGTGTGTCTATGTAATGGTAAGCCTGACAAGGACACAGGACCCACTTTTCTCATTTAGAACTAATGAGTAAAGTCTTTTATGTCTGGCTAGACATTGAGATATTGGGACCAGCAGAAAGAGTTTGTAGGTTCAGCAGTCTCACTGAGGATAGATAGCATCAGGTTCTGGGCTAAGTCTGTGAAAAAAGACGGATGGAAATGATACAAATAAATACCGAACTCATTCACTGAAAAGAGCATCTGTATCTCAGCCACTGAGGAGGGAAACGGCTGTCTTTGATCTTGGCAGTAGCACCTCAGTCTGCAGTTAGTATGTTCATGAAATACTGAGAACCAAAACACAGATAAGTACAAATTGGCTCCTAGAAGGATATGTTACATCAGTAAGTTAACACAGGAAACCATTGCTCATCTCACATGAGAAATATGTGTTAGCAGAAGATCTGATGTCATTTTCCTTAGGCAGAAACCCTGCATCACTGTTCTACCTGCCAACCTAAAGGTTACTGACTAAAATACTTAGCCCTATAGTTAAATACTATGCTTTTTCATTCAAGGAATTTCTGTGATGTGTCAGAAGTTAATGTGTGTGTGTGTTTGTACACATGGTTCTTTCGAGAGGATTTTGCTAAAAAAGCTGTAAAGGGAATTTATGCTGGCAAACCCTCAGGAGGAATAGGGGGAAAAAGATTTGTATAATACTAACATTAGTTCCATTCCTGTGCTGGGGTTTGTGGGTGTACTTTAGTGAATAAAGAAATTGATGAAGTGGTACAAAAAGTCCCTGGATTGAAAGCATAATGTGATGTCACCAGGAACAGAAATATATTTGAGATCCAACTTTTCTGACACACTCATTAGTGTGGTTGAAAAAATTTCAATATGAGAAACATTGACCTGAGAATACAAACTTTAGTGGCTATTTGTCGTTACCTTGCTCTATCTCCAAGTTAACCACATGCAAGGAGTGAGACTTGAAAACACCTGGAAAACATCTGTGTTTTCAATGTGCAACACAATTAAGCTCTTTCCTTTTATCACCAAGAGACTATGCTTCTACTGCATAGCAGTCACATATAGTTTTTCTTTTATGATCATCAAAAACAGTGTACAATGTGCAGAACCTACCATGGGAAATATGAAACGTTCATTCCCCTTCTTCATTGAAGAGATTGGAAAGAGATGGAAATCCATCCTAATTTAGAACCTGCTTTTGTCATCCTCAACATTTTGCACTCCATGTGCTGTAACGCTTGCTTTAAAGCCTGTCAAGTTTGTTTACAGAAGCATCATCCCTAGAGCAAGCAAGATAACCAAAGTAACCCAGTCAAAAGACAAGGGAGAAAAAAACCTCAAATACTGGATAATGGGATTCTGCAGAAGGAACTTGGATTTCTTAATCGCTCACTATCGTTTCTCAGGGGAAAGTTTATCATCTGTCCCTTTCTTCCCCTCTCTTCTTATCCACAGAGAGAGGGTTTAGCCCTGTTGCCTTTATATGCCTACCCTTTCCATCCCTTCCCACTCAGGCATTTGAATGCAGTTCTTCTGTAAAACACAAGCAATAAACTCAATGCAGGGGAAAAAACTCCAACAAATATAGTGTTAAACAGGAATATTCCATTTTCCCAAGCATTCCACTGATAATTTTCCCTTGAGTGTCTACTTTTTGTTCTTTCTGTCCCTGGTTGCTCTCATGGCCTTGTTGAAAGCTTTCTAATTTGGAGCCAAAGAGGAGGCCATCTGACTGCAGGCAGGGCTTCACCTCCATCTGCCTCCTGCAGCCTCAGCCTTCTCTCAGAGAGATGGATTGCTTAATTGCAATTATATTGCACCAGCGTTTGCCTTTGCAAGTGTAGCAACTTTTGGGAAAGCACTTTTTGAACATAAGCGGTAAGTACAATTTCAAAATAGAGCAATTTGAAGCATTCTATTTAATTCAATAAAATATAATGGCAAATGGTATTTTAAAAAAACCCAACTTCTTAAGATGGTATAAAAAAATCAATGAAAATCTATTTCCCTAGCTCCGGTTGCATCATTAGAGAAGCTACACTTTTTGGATTCCGTATCTATGGGGCTTTACTTGTTTGATCGCAATTCACTCTTATACTCTTCTTCCTTAAGGAAAAAAAACTGTCAAGGGAAAGCAAAATAAAAACAATCAAACAAACAAACAAACAAACAAAAACAAAACAAAAGAACCCCAAAACAAACACACAAACAAAAAACCAAACAAAAATCCCCCAACCAACCCCCCCCCAAAAAAAACCAAAACCAAAGCAAAACAAAAAACCCACAAAAAACCCACCAAAAACCATAACAAACCCTAAAAAAACCCCCAAAACACCAAACCCTGCAAAATCTCAGAATATAATGTTTAGTTTCATGTTTTTATAAAATATTTGCTTAATGTCAAGGCAATAAATGTCTAATAATGAGAGACATTAAATTTCAAAAGGTGTGTTTTTCAATGGTTAATTTACCTCTTTTCCTAGCTATTTTGTCAGGTGAGGCAAAAAAGTATCTCTGATGTAGGATTTGAAGCTGTAATACCCCTATTAAGATGAAGAAGGGTAGCATATATAAGCAGTATCCTACAAAAAAATTTAAAAGGAAAAAGACGGAAAATACCACTTTTTATTTCACTGCCCCCACCATGTCATTCAACACATGATATAAAATGAGCTTTCAGACAGAGACACCTCCCCAGGTCTGTAGATGTGTTTGTTTACATTTTCAGAGCAGGGCAGGGGAGCCCCAGGCCTCCCGGCAGAAGCGAAGGAGTGCCATGCCCAGAGCCTTGCACTGACACCCGAAGGCCCCTCGCTCCCTCTAGTGGATAGAAAGGAGATTCTGCTTGCCGTGCGAAAGCTGCTTAGTGCTTTTGCTGTATATTTGAATGCCATACAAACACCTTCTCTTTTCATTTCTAGTGTAGCCATGCTGTCTATAAATTGATTCATGCAATAGCAAAACTGGCTGTATTATTTTATAATACTTCTGGTTTACTCCTCTTGCACAAAAACAGTGAGGTGGGGTTATAGAGAGAAATAATATTTTATTAGGCAACTGATATTATTGGACAAAAGCACAAGTCACACAAGTTCTTCTCCAGAGTTAAACAAAAAATTTTATGTTTTGGACCAAACTATATCTTCACCGAAAAACATTATTTTCCTCCTTTTTCCCATCTTTTTCCTTGCATTATGAGTTTATGGTTATGAATATTTTGTTTACAAAGATACTGCTGTCTCCTCTACACACAGTCTTGTAAAAATAATACTGACTATAACACCAATATAATAAATAATATTTTTTAACTTTTCTTAAGGCAATTTAATATGGCATTTTTGTGTTAATTTTTAGATATTATGCCTATTTAGACAAAATGAAAGACAATAGGCCACAAAAATACTTACAGATCTATTAGCTAATAACAGAGTTCCCTCTTGAAACTTAGCTGTAAATCCAGCCCAGGCTTCCACTGACTCCTTCCTGCAAAACCTTGTGCAAGGAGGAAGACTTGCACGGGGCTTGCAGCCTTTGCTCTGGTTTCAATGGATGCTCAAAGGCCTGGCATGAGGTGAGGGAGAAAAATTTTAAGAGGATCCCCTAACACTACATGGGAAAAATCATGCTTTTCATTAAATTTGAGGAAGGGGTTGAAACTAATTGTCAGGTCCCCTCACAAAAGCAAGAGGAGTTCAATGAGATTTCATGGGAGGTCCCCTCTATACCTCACTGAGCAGGTATGCTCACTCATTTCTTAATAAGATGTTTGCCAGACTGAAGGATGTGAAGCTGATTACATTTCTTCATTATCATCACACACTGCACAAATTTATGCGTATTTAGGGTCTCCCAAATGAACTGATGAGATGTTTGCCATGTGAGCTGTTTTTTAAGGCCTACAGGAAATTTATGCTTGTGCTGAATGTAGCTGCCAGCTTGCTTACTGGAGTGAGAAATAAGTCCTTCTCTTCCAAGAGCTCTCGTTTAACTCTGAACAGCATTTGGCTTTTCCTTTTGATCAGTAAATCCCTCTATAGTTGAAACTTTCTTCACTGCCACAGCATAGATCTGCTGAAACATCTTAACTAACTTCCTTTAATTTTTGAACAGAAAGGCTTTCAATGTAGAAAAAGTTTGTTTGAGAGGCCAATACTTCTTGATGTATTGTGATTTCAGCAAAGGACCAGCACTGTAAAAGTTTTGGAAGCATAACTGCAATAAAAATTACTCAAATCTAAATAGATAAGGACAATGTCAGGAAAGTAAAAGAGAAGTGAAAAGAAATGAAAGATCATTGGCTTAGCTAGATTAGAAAAAGATACATGGTAAGAAGAGACAATCCTAAATTAAACACACCTTTAGGCAATATAACATATCCGCCTTCACTCCAACTAACTAAAATGCACTGGCAAAAATCTTTCTTTCCCCAGTGTAACTGTGTTTACATTAAGATTTACAACAAGAAATATAGAAAACTGTACTGCTTAAGAGTTGTGACTTTTTTAGTTGATACAGTGATTTTTTTGGGTGAACTAACAGAGCTTCATAAAAATAGACAAGTTTTATTTATTGAGAATATATGTCATTATTTTTAAAACAGAAGCATTTCCAACAAAGATACTCCTCCTCCCAGGCCTCAACTCATACCCTCACAACCTGCAACTAGTATCACCATAACATAAAAAGATCCTCGCGTGGACCTAGCTTTAAATCTATACTTTTTAAACATTTTTTTCCTTGTGTTTTTCAAAATATAGACACTTTGAAAGGTCTTTTAGTAGAGGTAATGGTTCCTGTAAAGCAAATTTCACCCTAATGTCCTTAATTAGCTTTAGCAGACCTTTATTTAGACCAAAGATCTTGAGACACCCATGGAAGGACAGCTTTTAAATAAGTTAATCTATTTTAAATCAGTAGACATACGCATCATAGTTTTTATAACATGTAATTTTACCTACAATCAGTCTGAATAACTGCTGAAGATCAGAGAGCAAGCAACTGGCAGAGATGAGAAGAGGCAGTCTTGTTTAGTGCTTAGCTGTACACCACTCAAGTCTTATCATTAATTACTGTTTTTGCCTGAAGCTGAAGAGAATGTCAGAGGAAGTCTGGTGAGAGCAGAGCACTGTCTTGGGAGGAGGAGATGCTCAGAAAAAAATGTACTACAATTGAGATCTTGTTATGCTGGGGCTGGGAACATTTCTAGGTTTTTTTGGTGCAAAACAGTGATCCACTGAAATCACATAAATTCTAAGACATTGTGATATTTTTAATAAATACTAACATTTATCTGTTCCATCAATATTGTATAAACATTCAGATCTTGTTGATTTAGCTTGTTTCCTAAATCAAAACATATGTACCCATTTACACAGTTGATATTACATAAGCAATTAGCTAAATTAAAAGCTGGAAAGAAAATAGGAATATTATCACCATTTTGCAATTCAATGATTTCACAGTCAAAATTCTACAACATGAAGAAGGATTGTACAACTGGACACGTTAGTGTACTTTGATGAAAACTTCCAAAATTCCCAAGGCTTTTTTGTCCCTTGGTGGCGTTTTGCAGAAAATCTGAAAAGTATAAATATAAGTAGATAACAATAATTTATTCTACAGGGATTGCCACTTAATTGAATTTTAACTAGCATAGTTGCAGCTACACCTTTAAAAATGTGGAATGAACTCATCACAGTATTTCTTCTTGATTAGGAAAAAAGAAGTGTAAAAGCCTCTACAAATCCTGAGGCCTTTTGTCTACAATAGGAAGTAGCTGTGCATAATGCATGGATACTTATTAGACATTTATTTGATATACTGAAACACTGCTACTTAACAGTTTGCAAAGTATCAGCTTCCCAAATGGAGGTTCAAGCTACGATGTGTCCATACAGACTAATTTTATTTGCACATTTTGAAAATACTCACTAGAAAACTCCCAGGGAGGTGAAATGCTCCCTATATACGGATGAAGCATTTTCAACATTTATTTCTTGGACCTTTATATGATTATTCATTATATTGCTGAAGGGATATCATTTCACCCCCACATTTTTAAATTGTATAAATAGCTACATAGATTGTAACCCATATATTCCTGCCTCCCAGTGCTATCTCTATTGCACCTTGCCTATTAGGATTTAGTCATTACTAGAGACCATGGGCTTCATTCCCAAATTGTCACTGCAACTTCTCTTCTTGCTTGCCTCCAGACACACAACTGCAAATACAGTAAAAAATAACTGCATTTCTTACAACACTCTCTTATATCTCTTACTATCACTCTGCTTCCAGTTGTAATTCCTGATCTGTAGACTACTGCTGCAGGCAGTCCTGCAACACAACACCGACAGTGAGTCATGCAGAGCAGTACAAAGTGCTCAGGCAAACAGGGGAGATCAGTTACACACTCAGGAGTGCTGCAGCCAGTGAGGCAATATGTAGAATTTAGACAGTGGCAATATATCTAGGGCACAGCTGAAGATAAAAGCCTCTTCCACCTAGTCATAGCACAGCTGGGGAAGATAGAATTCATAACTGGAGCTCGGGCCATCCCAAGAGGGCAGTAACAACAAATCAGCAAGAACAGCCTGCCAAAGGGAAATCAGGCAAGGGGTCTCTGTCTAAAATATGCTAAATGAAGGGAATGAGCACACGGCAGGGATTGAATCCCTTGCATTGAACAGGAGACAGCTCAGCAGTGAGAAAGGGCAAAAAAGGAAAGAAACTCTGTTTTTAAGGCTCAGTGTATGCGTGGAAGTTGATGTATTGTATTGGCATACTTCTGAGTTGCAATATATATGGAAAAAACTAGCATACCTGATTCCACCCTCTCTCTAAGACAGATGGTTATGCTAGTGAAGGAACAGCTGCCAGTGTGCCTCAGGCACAGATCTGCTCTTCAGGGATATGTCTAAACTGCTAACTGCAAGAGATCTTCTGGCCACCGGGACCTCAGCCACACCCTGTGTTGTCCTTTACTGGGATGAATATTGATCATAGGCTAGTTTGGGTTGGAATGGACATTTAAGGATCATCTAGTCCAACCCCCCTCAACAAACAATGACATCTTCAACTGGATTGGGTTGCTCAGAGCCCTGTCCAACATGTCTTTGATTTTTTCTGGGGACAGGGCACCAACAGCTTCTCTTGGCAACCTTTTTCGGTGTTGCACCAGTCGTAAAAAACTTCTTCCTTATATCTAAACCAAATTGACCCATCTTCAGTTCTAAACCATTACCATTACAATGATGAACACTAGCTTCCTCTCATCCTTCTTCACCTCTGTTTGTGTGAAGGGGTGGGAACCTGGGCATCCACTGCCAGTAAGGATCCCAAGCATGTTAAACTCTTTTCCCATTCTGGATGACTGGGGAACAAAGACTCTTTTCCTGTTAATTCTTGTAAACACAAACATATATATGAGTCATGACTTACATTCACTTACCTCTTAATGGGAAAAATGTAATCTACTCTGCTAGTAAGCACAAAAATCACTCTTCATCACATCTCTGACAACATCACTCCGTCATTAACACCTTCTAAGACTGCACATGGTATTTGTTCAGTGCTGGTTTCGAAGACCCGGGGCTTCCCCTCAAGAGCAACAGCATAAAAGATGAGTCTGTGTCATAAAGGGTGAGAATGCCAAAGTCTGTTCTTCCTGAGAGCCATCACTTGCAGTAGCCTCCTCTGAATGTATATCTTCAGCTTGCTGTGTAGAAGAAAACAACTAAGTAGGCCACACATGAGGATCAAACTAAGGGCTGAGCTCTGTTGGGTTAAATTCTGTCATCACCATGGTGTAATTACAGAGAATCTCTACTCACGTTGATGCATTTAAACGGATATAAAATGAGGATAAGTAAAACAAGGGGCAAGGCTCCAAATGCTAAGGAGTCTTCTCACTTCTTGGGATAGTATTATGGAAAATTAAGGCATTCAAGAGTGGAGTTTGAATGAAAAGTCTCTGAAGAAAGAGAAACCTTGCATTTTCACAGTATAAGGTCTGATATGCAAAGAGCTGAGATTGTAGCCTACTATGTCAGGAATCAGGTTTAAAATGTCAGATGAGCTAGAATAAATCTTTTTAAAGCTAATAATTCCTTTAATTGTTATTATTTACTCATCAAAATGATGGCTTGATTTCAAAAAAGCAGAATGGGTGGAGTTTTTCCACTTCTATCTTCAAAAATGTAAAATCTTACAAGGCAACAGACAAGAGTTCGAAGAGGTTAAAAGATATCAAGGACCAGAATGCTGTGATTATTTGGGGTCATTGGACTAATGCAAATAAGATTCCATATTTCTCACTGGAGGTGAGATTTGTTTTCTGTAAGAATATTTCTTTTTTTTCTTAATCATAGTGTCTGTTCAAGCTGGTTTTAGAATTAAATACACATAGAATGTGTCTACACTGTAACAGGTGAAAGAAATGTGGGTCTTTTAAAACAAAACATTATTTGTGTCAGACAGAACTAAAAGTTATCTCTGTCTGCGTGCTGTACAGAGGAATGGCTGTGTAGTAACTCATCGAAAATACTGAACAAAGATAAAAAATACCATCAGTTATTATGCACTTAGTTGGTAGAACAGCTCTTAGCAGAAATAACACACAAGAGTGATGAAAAGAGGATATTTAAAAACCTTTTAATTTTACATAATCTGTAACAGAATAATTAGTTATAATTGTGATAATTAAGAGCACTGATTTGGATTGGTATTAGAGAATATATAAATATTAAAAAATTCTATTCTCACATGGAAGAAAAAAAACCTGTTTAAGACACAGTGATCCACAGAGAGAAGACTAAGAAAACACATTTTATTTTTCTTCTTTCCAAGACCAGGATCCAGCAAAACAGAAGGAAATTAATGAGAATAAAAATATTCTTGATGTTCTTTCCTGTCTTAGTAGGTGGAAATTACATTTTATTATTTTTTTAGGCTTAGTACTATGCTGCTTAAATATCCGTTTATTCATGTTCCCATCTCCACATGTAACACTGCTGTAGGAAAAAATATTTTTATGGTTCTGTTCCAAACAGTCTCACTTGAATAATTTGGTCTAACTAAAAAAAGGTAGATAGATATTAGCAGTACCGTAAGCTTTGCAAGTCAGCAAGAAGCATTGCAGATTTGAACCTGAGACTAATTTTTCTTCTATTACCCAAGAATCTTTAAAATAAAAGCCTCTTTTGTGTTCACCACTCTTGGAAGTATACTTGTAGCCACCAGAAAAACTACGCTGGATACAAATGTGAACACCGTCAAATATGTGAGTCTGCTCCCTCAGATTCTGAAATCTGGTCAGTAAAAACAGCAAGTTACCCAGCTGTATCGCCTTTCCATTAGATCTCTCAGCTAAGAAACAAATTTCATTGGATCTTTTGGGAAACATTTCATTGCTTCAGGAATAGCGTGCTGTATTCTGAAATTTGCTGGATTGACATGGTGGCAGTTTGCACAGGACTGCTGGGATAGTCATCTACTGGATAAGACAAAATTAGGATGGTGCCATTATTTGACTGTCAGCTTGGATGTGTGCTGTTTGGAGTTTCCTGGTCAAAGTTAAATTTGATTATCAAAATATTTCTTGCCCTTTAAATAAGATGGGATGTGACAGAAGCAAGCTATATGGACTTTCCTTCCATTTATTTTGCTCTGAGTTTATGGGCATTTATCCTGTGTATGGCTCTGTAAGAAGAATCTGTCCAACCCCATTTTTAAAACAAATTGTGTGTGATGTGTGGGAAAACTGTACTGTGCTGGATCCAGCGGCCCAAGGGAGGCTGAGCAGACACACCCACCAGGCACATACACACAGAACACACATATGCATCTCATACAGACTCCTGGGTCGGTCCTGAGAGGGGCACAGGCAGAGTGTCCCTTCCTCTGAGTCCTTAACTTGTGTTCCCATATGCCATGGGCTTCTCTGCTCCTCTGGAGTTGTGGAGATGGGCTTGTGGTGAGCTGATAAATCCTAGATAACTCTAGGAGTACCAAGAGCAAGGTATTATTTGGATTTCCCTCCATGTACCATTACTTGTCTGTGTTTCTATGTAGAAGAATGGCTTGTCTCTCGAGGGCATTTGGAATCCCTAGAGGGTCTGCAGGGTCTGCAGGGCCTGCACAACCAAGACTGATGCTCACAAACTAACAAAGAACAATACTGATATTCAGAACTAACAAAGGATAATACGGGTATTCAGAACTAACAAAGAATAATAGGTTTATAGAAAAGTATAATAGCCCCTTGAGCCATATATCCTTGGGGAAGTAGATACAAATATATTATTTGGGGAAGTAGATATAAAATATACTAACATATTGACAAAAGCACAACAGTGCTATTGAAGAANTCTATGTATACAGAAGAGCTTTGGTGACATAACAGACAGATGCTGGTGCTCACACAAACTAATTTTGTGTCTAGTCTTTGATCATCTTCAGGAAATGCCACACCGAGGATGTGTGGAAAGACAGAAAATATTAGAAGAATTTTCCTTTGGGATCTCTTTGACAAAGCCAGTATTTCAATATCTCTTTCAATGTCATTTCCATGAGGTCATGATTTTATGAAGCAGCAGGTTTCCAGCTCACATAGTGAACCCAGAGAGACACATCCTCTGGGGTCACAGAGGAACAATGGGTGCAAAGAAATGCAAGACAGACACCATGTGATTAATCAACTGGTTTCAACAAAACAAAACAGACTTTTTTTTGTCATTTGTGAAGGTGCATAATGCAGTACATAAATGGAGAGTGTATCTCACACAAGCAGTATGAGCTGCATGGTTGATTCTGATAGGATCAATGGAAATATCTGGCCCCCTGCAATCAGGATAATAGTGATAACATCCATTTCTGTTATCAAAGCAGCAAGGTGGATAGTACAGGCTTTTCAACCATGTATTTTCCTCTGAGCAAGTAACCCAGATCCACAAAAGGATCCACTGATACTCTGTGGCATCTCAAGGATTAATGACAATGATACAAGATGACATTGGCATTTCCCTTGTCATTCCACACAGCTCCTTCTGAAATCAGCACTGAGCACTTGGTTTTAATGGTACAACAAGCAAAATGACAGCACAGAGATGTTGCTAGCACCCAAAATTCTTGCTATGACAAAGGCTACCCATGGGCTCCCAGAAATGGCCTGTACAGTTCCTAAATTTTAGAAATATATTAATCCCTTTTATTCCTCCATAAGAAAACAATAAACAATGTATAGATCAGTGGACACTGAAAGTGACTTTGGCTGAGCCCTGTTCCAAATGATAGGTTATACTGTCATTTCTGGAGTCAAGTGCAGAGGCAAGGGGATGACAGCAGCATTTCAGCTGTAACACTCATGGGACAGAGCAAGGATCTTTAGGCTTCTCAGATCCAGCTGTATTCAGATGAAGCAGCAGCTGAGCAGATGGAAAACTGCTATCTGCTGGATGCCATTGTAGTACCAGCCTTTTTTGGCTCTTTGGTGAGTTAGGAGAGATCACATGTCTGTCCTGTGGTATGCAGTCACTCTTCCAGAGCTTAGAGTGCTTGGAACAAAACCCTCTCTAAAACGTCAGATTAATTCGTCGCTTAAGTGTACGACAGCTCCAGAGAAGTAAACAATTAACTGAGTGACCACTGGTCTCTATGTGGCTTCTTTAACTAATATTTTATGTCTCAGTGCAATGATATCATTTGACACTGTTGGTCACTGTGTACTTCAAGGTCAAAAACATGTTCTGAGTGGAGAAGCCCCATCAACATACTAATCCTGATAGGTTAGTAGTTTACAAAGAAGCTTTGTAAGCTATCTCCAAAATAACTTCCACTTGGAAGCTGCCTCTAGAGGCATTCTTCACAACCACTTCTTTGTTGATGGGCCATGGCCAAGTATTTAGTTGGATGAAGGATGAAACCTTTTGCCTGAAACAGCCATATGATCTCTGTTTTCTTTTGTTTTTCCACAGTCAGCATCAGCTTTTCTTTCTCATTCTTCTAGTTTTATTGATGCCTGTACATCTGCATGAATGTTCCCTTTCCCCTTCCAACCCTCAGCACACCAAAATTCGACTGCAAACAGTTCTGTATGCATATATCCTTAAGAGCACTGCCCTAAGGTTTCAGTGAAAATATTAGAAAATATTAGTCACAAGAAAATGTGACGGATCTGAAGTTATTCATCAAAACAAAACTACAGTAAGTTTTAAACTGATGTTTTGCAGAGTTTTTTGTGGATGCTGTTTTCCCAGTGTCTAGTGGAGACTTCATGGAATGGTAAAGTATCCCCAAAGGAGAACTGAAACTTACTTTCAACTATTTACTTAACAAATGCCTATGCTGTTAAGGCAACCTACAGAACCCTAGGATTAGTTCATCCTAATGAACTAATTATGTCAAGCAAGGTCAGCAGGTCAGCAGTGGTGGAGCAATATGCAGAATACCTGCGCTAAAGAGATCACCTCACTGCCCTTTGATTTTTAAAAATCTTTTGTTAATATGCCCCTGTGTGTTGCAAAGCTACCACATTTCTAAGCAGAATTGTGAGCATCCCAAAGGAAGCACAAATTTGAACCAGTTATAGGTGGCCATGTTCCATGAACATGCTCAAAGTCAAACTGATTTACCATTTTCCTTAACTCTACCTGTCAATGACAGGTACTCCCACATCACTACAGCAGGAGTAATAATAGCCCAAATAAAGCAAGGTGCTTGCTGGGCCTTGCTATAACTTAGTGATTTATTGTCTGTTACATAGGAGCTTAAAGGGGAACCTTATCGTGAATCTCCATGATTTAGCCCATATTACAGAGATGCTTAGCATATAATTCTATTGTAAATTTATATTGATTTGCTGTACAATATACAGAACATTATGATGTAGCTTCATTGTGAGGTTCTTGCTCACTTCCAGTATCATACAGCTGTGACTGTAGCTCCAGTGTGAAATGGTCTGATTTACAGACGATTTCACTGTGTAACTCTGCTGTGACCCTCGAATGATGTGCTCACTGAGTCCCGCTGGAGGATAGGCTGGACTTTAACAACTCATTGATGCTACCACATGGCAAAGTATCTGCAGCCAATGAAATACTTAAATATAAAAAAACAGGTTTAAGAACACAGAATCTGGATTAAAGCACATTTGCTTCTGATCCAGACACTAATAAGGTGTCATAAAACATGATTTGTTTGCCTTTTCCACAAAAATCCTAGTATCACCAACACTACAAATCGATTACTCCCCTCTCCAAAAACTCCAAGATTTTTATCTTATGCACTATATTTCACCTAGGTTTGTCTTAGGCCGGGGGCACAAGTGTTCAAGTAACTGTAGAGGGTTGACTGCAGTCAGCAACTAAGCACCCCCACAGCCACTCGCTCACCCACCTTTCCATCAGGATCGTGGAGAGAACTGGAAGAGCAAACGCGAGAAGAACTTGTGAGTGAAGACAATTAAACATGTGAAGGAACACGGAAAAAAACTCAAGTGATGTGAAGACAATTACTCACCACCTCCCACAAGCAGATCAGTGCGCAGCTGGTCTCCAAGCAATGGCTACTTTGAAAAGACTCCTCACAGATTTATTGCTGAGCACATTTTATTGTATATATCACTTTTGTCAGTTTGGGCCAGCTGTTGCAGCTCTGTGCCCTCCCAATTTCTTGTCAACCCCAGCCTACTTGCTGGCAATGCAGAGTGAGAAACAGACAAAACCTTGGTTCTGTGTAAACCCTGCTCAGCAGTAGCTAAAACACTGATGTGTTACCAACATTGCTTTACTCACAAATCCAAAACACGGCACCATATGGGCTCCTGTGAAGGAAATACACTCCATCCCAACCAGACCCAGTATGCTGTTGTACAATATCTAAGAATGCAAATTTCAGTAAAATTGTCATCAGCCTTAATTTTGAGAATTTAAAAATATAATATAGGAAAGAATGTAATATCTTTTTGCTCTTTGGCAATTTCTATCTGTTGCAACAAGCAGCCAGAGGTGCATGGGAGCTAAGATTCTAACTGAAGTGTGCCACTAAAGTGCCTAATATTCTCTGGGGTGAGTTTGAGCCCAACAGCTTTGAATTCAATTTAATATTCTACAAAAAGTCCATGTAGAGTGTGTATGGAAGAGGCCAAAACAGTGTCAGTATCAGCTGCAATTCTGTAAGTGGTGAGAGCAAAACAAGAAACCCAAAATGAAACAACAACAACAAAAAGACCAAAAAAACTAAGGATATAACATTTACCAGGATGGAATATCATAGCCAGTGTGAGATGGTAGAAGGCTCTATTTGCGGATGTTGCTATGATGAGAGCTTAGTGCCAGCAAAGAAATCAAAAAGCACTCTGAAATTACAGATTAAATTGAACAACAGTTATTGTATACCTTCAATCAAAAAAAAATTGCTCTGTAGTTGCAAACTCATCCAAGTGATTTCTCACCTTCAACCAGTCATTCTTCATCCAGGAGCTGGTCTTTTTTCTCAAGTGATGAATTACAGTGAAAGCACTCTCACCTGCTCACTCCTCTTCACATCTTTCTCCCGTTGCTCAAGACTAACACATATTTAGTGGAATTGCTTGCAAATAGTTCCTCTTCTCTTTACTTCCTTTACTGCCATACCCTGGGACCACATCTGTAGATTTTCCACAGACGGTGTAATCAAATGTGTTAAAACAGAAGAGTTTCAGAGCAGCTAAATTAATGCTTTGCAACAACCTTGCAGGATCAATTTTTATTTCAAGCATTTGAAGAATTTTGAACATAATTGAGCTCTTTAGTTAAAAAACCCCAAACAAACTAAACCAAAAAACCATGAAGGTGTTGCAAAGAAAGTATTGGAGGAAAAGGATTGCTAAGACTTGAATACTGCAACTTTGTGAAGAAATTCAATATTGAAAAATGTGAGTTGTGGTTGCAGACTTGCAGAGCAAAGCCATATAGATATATATAGTCAGAACCATGGAAAAAATGGCTATCCCACATGCTGACACATATCTAGAATGTGTACCCAAAATTCAATAATTCAGATTCTGGGTAAAGTTGTTTCTGCTCAGAAATAGAAAGGTGGTTAGAATAGGTATATCTAGGGTGTGTTTTTTCACTATGCATTTATGATTTTCTTCCAGCAGATGGGAAAAAAATGACACAACAGTATAGGTGAAATGCAAGTCCCTATAAGCAAGCAGACTTCCCCAAGTATTTGAGTGAGATGGAAACATGAAAGAAATTCCAGTAACGGCGTACATTAAATTACAAAAATTGAATACTGCCATTAAATGATTTGTACTTTTGTTGCAATGTTGTTGAAGATGATACACCTAAATATGATACATACACACCTACACACATGAATATAGATACAAACCTTTTATTAGATTAAGATTTAAATGCTGTTATCAAGAATGAAAATCATCTTTTGGATCTATGGTCCTTTACTGAAAAGTCCTTGCAAATTCAACAGATAATTAAGCTTTGCTAAACAAATGACAGAGATATGCATTAGCTTTTACCTGCCACATGATCTTTTTTTAAAAATATTGTAAGTACATATTTAAAATATATGGGTGGATTTTAATGGGATGGTTTTCAGCACCACATGACAGTTTGAGATCCCAGAGGAGCACTGCACAGTGCACTGCTGCCCTCTGGCTGGAGCCTGAAAGAATAAAATTTGAATATTCACTTATGTACAAGCTATCATCACCTTGACACACTGGAGACATGTCAGCTAATAATTTCAGTTCTCTTTTCATATCTCATGAAACCTGGAGTCTGTTTAGAAGCATGGCATTTCCAAATTGAAAATAAGCTACTGTATGAAGGGGTCTGTAGCTTTCGTATTATTTTTCTGATCCTACATCACAAAAGAGATCAAGTCATATTGTGTACCAGGGGTATGAGGTACCTTCATTGTTCATTGCATACATTCAACATAAAATTTACCTGAGCAATGATAGTATGGTGTTTCAATACATTTTCATTGTGTCCCTAGTGTTCCATTACATTATGTGTCTAACTGTAGCTGCACACCAGTTTTTCTGACTGCTTTCCTAGTCTGTATCTTCTGGTCTGTTTCTTCCTGCATACACTCATTATGGATAGATTTCTCCATTAAAAAGAATATGATTTAGCTAATTTTTTATCTCCTAAAATAGATAAAGTATTTTCCCTTCCTATAAACTCAGCTATGAGCACAGTCTAGCAGTCTGTTAAGTGATCACACAGCAACATGTGACCCAGCAAACAAGGAAAATGAGCCATCCTATTGTACCTGTAAACACTGTGAAGGTACCATGCATCAGGATATACTATCTCAGTACATCATAAATTACCCTTTGGAGTCCCTTATCAAAACACTGCCACTTTCCACAGACATCTGCCGGGTTCCAGTTTCATTCTCTGCAACACTCTGATGTATTCCAGACTGTCTAGTCTAAATCTTCAGTGATGAAATCCTGCTGTTATGTTCTAACTGCAATGGACAGGAAGAAAAGATAATATTCTGCTCCTTAGCTGCTTCTTTTACATGCCTGAAAACCATTGGTAAAACCAATACTCTGTCTCCCCTTTCTGAGCTACACACAATAATTCAGTTATTCCTAGTAAATAGGTCCTAGCTAGACGTGTTCATTTGATTTGGTCCCCAGGATTTTCTCCAATAAATCTGCAGGTGTTTGAAGTGTGTCACCTTATTATCAAATCCTGAGAAGAATTTAATTGAGCAAGATGATCAGGTTTTTGTTCTTGCAAGCTGTACCCTTGTTAATATTTCCTGATCTGCCTCTTCTATGAAACAGCTGAGCTGGTGAAATGAAAACAACCCAGACTCCTCTCTGAACAAGCACAAACTGCGGCGCTTCATATCCCTGTCTCAGTGCAGTATCCTGCATTTACTCTTACTCAAGTACATATTTTTCCCAGAATGTTGTTAACACCATTTTTTCTTTTTATCTTGTTCCCTGACACAAGTAGCAAAACCAAAAACAACAACAACCAAAACCAAACAAAGTTTAATGTTTTCAACGAGAGTATGCCTGTTTCATGAGCTGTGATTAGAGAAAACAACGAACACTAGACTGCAGGACAGATTCCTGTTCAATCCTATTCTATATATTCTTCAGTTTACACAGGTAAATATTTTATATTCATCCATTTCTCTTTTTAGATTATTTCTGAAAAATTTGCTTCATTTCTTGTTCCACTGAAAGCTAACACTAAATTCACTAAATCATGTTTGCTACTAGTTTCAGATAAATTGTTGCTTTTATTAATAAACTACTTGTGAAAAGCATCACAGAACTTTATCTCTCTCTCAGGGATACCCTTTCTGTGGAAAAACTCCCACTTCACATTATAAGCGAGACTAGTAATGATGCAAATGCTAAATAGGTAATACAACTTATGTGATATGGAATATTCTTTCATAAGAGCTGATATACCCTAGATGTTAATTATGGCTTCTAACTAATAAGGGCTTCTAACTTTTCTAGAAAAGTTATTTCACTACTTTGCATGTGTTTATTTAATGATTATTATTGGTATTGATCAAAAAGGCTTAGGTAGCCTGGGAATTGTTTAGTTGCCTGCATATATGTGTTGCATCCTGCAGAGTAACCCCAAACCTGCAGTACCCCCCTAGTTCTGGCCAGTCAATGGACCTACCCCCCGGTTCTCTACCCCCCCCGGCATGTTCTGTCCTTGGCCCTGTCCCGTTGGACNATCCAGACAGTATTATATATGGAACCACAAATTTTTATAATGTCTTTAACATGCTGGCATTGTAAAAGCTACCTTCCAGGATGTTAGACAGCTTACAAGTTTATAAAAGTTCTCCTTGTAATTCTTCTGTGTTGTGGAATGAAAACTGGTACAGGAAAACATAGAAAAAGCAGTCATGATGTAGCTTAATGTCAAAAGTACTCCCACACTGTCAACAAAGATATAAATATACAGTCTGCTTAAAGCTGAGATTAAAAGATGCTTTATTAATATCAGGAATTTCTTATTTCTTTTCTTTGCAACCTCTGACTGTAGTATACAACCAGTAAGTCAGCTTCATAGGGCACCCACCTTAAATGCCTCTGTGCCAGGGTACATAGCATGGGGAATAAATGAGAGGAGTTAGGGACGTGCACATGCCTGCAGGGCTGTGATTTTATTGGTAACATAGAGACATGGTGGGATGTCTCCTGTGACTCCTTTAACAGAAATACCAGGATTGATACGGGCTGAATGACATAAAAGATCTTTGTGTACAAAAGCATCATAAGAAGGACTGGGGGCTGATTGCTGATGGGAAGCACACCACCACCCTACGCTTGCAGTCCAGAAAGCCAAACAGCTGCATCCAAAGCAGCGTGGCCAGCAGGCCAGGGGAGGTGATTTCTCCCTCAATTCTGCTTTCATGAGAATGAAAGCATGCTTTCTGCTTTCACTCCCACCTGGAGTGCTCTGGAGTCCCAACATAAGAAGGGCATGGACCTGTTATAGCAAGTCCAGAAGAGGCCATGAAATGAGTCGGGGGCTGGAGCACCTCTTCTGTGAAGACATGCTGAGAGGGTTGGGTTGCTCAGCCTGGAGAAGGCTCTGAGAAGACCTGATAGCAGCCTTCCACTACCTAAAGGAGGTTTACAGGAAGGCTGGGGAGGGACCTTTTACAAGGGCATGTAGTGATAGAACAAGGGGAAAGGCTTTAAACTGAGAGAGGGTAGGTTAGAGTGGATATTATGGAGAACTTCTTTACTGTGAGGGTGGTGAGGCACTGGAACAGGTTGCCAGGAGAAGTTGTGGAGGCTCCACCCTGGAAATGTTCAAGACCAGGTTGAAAGGAGCTCCAAGAAGACCTGTTCTAGTGGAAAGTGTCCCTGCCCATGGCAAGAGGTTTGGAACTAGATGATTACTAAGATTCCTTTTGACTCAAACCATTCTACGGTTCTATGATTTTATGATCCCAGAAAATCAACAGGAGCTTATGCAAAATTAAAGATGCCTTCTTTTTTTATAACACTGCACATATTTATATTATCTAACTAGCAATGCTCTAGGCATTGACCTCAGACCTGTAGAAGAGTGAAGAGTATTTTCAGGCAACACTTGAAGATGAAATGTTAGTGATACAACAGTCAATAATAATTAATTTCAGTTGAGCAGAGTGAAGTAATTATCTTTTTCTTGTGGTCTTTCTAAGGGATATGCCTGAAAACTTAGGTGGGGATACATGCAACTTCAAAATTCATAACTGCTCATGTTGAAATAAATGTTTTTATGTTTTCCCGCAGAGTTGGAGTTACTTTATTTTTACCATATAGAATATATTTAAGAAAAAGCATTGAACAATATATTGATCAAAATTTGAGACACACTAGCTTCAGTCTCCCTCTGTGAACTTTCTAATTTAAAAAAAATATATATATTAATTTGCCAGAAAAAAGAAATGTTTCCATTTAATGTCACTGTCATCAAGACACTGTCTTTTCAGAGTCTATGTCACTGAGGACTAAGAAAATACCTGTAGATTTATTTTATTGATTTACCTTATCTTGCTGTATCTGGTTATAACGTGTAGATCATCATTTCTAGATAGCTGGATGTTTTTGTTTATAAATAATGGCTTTCTATGAATCTCATCAGATAGTTGGACATATACAGCAAGAGGTTTAGGTCTGATGTTATTTTCTCAATATTGTGATAAAAAACCAATACAGATAATATATGTAGTATATATAATAAACTTCATGTTTATTAACTTCAGTTATAGAAGTCCATTATATATTATCTTCTAAAAAGTGAAAGTACACGGTGGCAGTTAATTATAAATCCAAGACAAATGAAAAAATGTCTTATAAACCCACACCAATGAATAGCTATTAATCTGTGTGACTGCTGGGACTAAATATTAAGTATGGTAAGTAAGCTGTCTCAGCAAGGAAATAATTTTTATGTGTGTTTTCTGCCAAAAGCTTGTGAAAATGGTAAGTAACCAGAAAGAGAATAGAGAAGACAGATTTCCAGAGCCCCTGAAGTGTTAGGGCAGCAAAAGAGAAGAATTGTTTTCAGAAAGGGAAGTTCTGCTTAAATGCAAGGCTAGACCTGACCAATGCAAATTAGCCTGTAGCAAAGAAAAATAGTCCCATATATGCCCCAAAACTGTGTAATATATGGTACAAAATAATTCGTGTTAAAAATAAAGATTCCGGCATTTTATTAAAGCCAAGAGGGACACAAGGACNTGGACATTCAAAAAATATATAGTGTGAGTAAGAGAGAGGATCAAATCCACCCACCAACCACAGAATGAGACAAGGGAATTCATTATGTTTCTTTAGATTCTTTATTTTCTCTTGCTACCTGAATATAAAATGAGTACTTTGGAATCACACAAAAAGCTTTAGCATACCAGATGCTACATTTCAAGTATAATATTCTATAGAGGAAGAATGGAATATCCATCAGTAGGCAAGTAGCACGTTTCCATTCACACCTTCCTAATTTTGCAAGTTGACAGAGGCATTGACTGAATCTTGTTTTAACTCCACTGATGACCAAACTCTTTCACTTACACATAGATCAAAATATTGTGACAAGATAAAGAACACCAGAAATTACTGTTAATGTGGAGGTGGTTGTACAGGTTTGAAAGCAAACCAGTGAAAAAAACCACAAGGGTTATCTTTAATAAAAAAGGATGGCTGCAGGAACAAAAACAAAGAGCAAATCTAAACCCCACCTCCTGCCATTCCTAAAAAATTATTTTTCTTTACATCAGCTGCCATTTCTAATTTTAGGATTAGGTCTTCTGTCCTTCTGTTTTAATGATGATTTGTCAATCTCTGAATTTGCATCTTCACTCTTTCTTTCTGGTTTTAACCTACTCTTTCTGCTCCTCTCCTCTCAGTCATCTTTTGCATGCTTGATAAAATCAGGTTTCCCAAAAAAGTACAGTTTAAGCTCTAAATTCTCATGGTTTTTTGCCCTTTTTTCCACATTTGCCATTTAACTCTGAATTAACCCATTAACTATCAAAACAGACATGAAACTAGCTAATTTTTTATTGCACAGTGGCCTGACATTGCTGCCTTTCTATGAATTATTTCCTCTTCGAGTCACCATTTGATTTCTTTTAGTACCTTTATTAACTATAATTCTTGAAAACTCCATTCAGCAGCAGAATTCATGATGTATAGGTTATTATATAATTCCTCCTGTCTTTTTTATTTATGTCCATTAAGATACTGATTCCTGCCTCTAAGGTTCTACAGCCTCAGTCCTTTTCCCCTCTCTCTACAATGTTCATTGCTCTAGCTTATGTTTTAAATTGGACTCAGATTCTTCTTGTTTAGCAACCCATCAGTTACTGAATAGGCTGGGACAAATCCCATAACCATGCTGAACAAGAAATTTCCTGCCTTCCTCAGTTCTAAACCCCACCTCTCATCACTGTCCCCATTGCTCCCACTTTTCTGCATGTTATACAGTCCTATTACAGTTGCGTAGTTGCTCTTCTCCATTTCATCTCCCCTTTTCTTCTTTTCACCAGTGGGTCTGCCCAAAAAACTCCACCTGTTTTTTAAAAGCCTGCTAATATTATTTCACAAATATATCAACTTTGTACTGAAGGCCATGAACATACATGGACAACAAAGTGTAATTACCATGTATTATACAAAGGAGGGGGAAAAATCTCAAAGCATTAAAACATTTTTAAATATATGTACTAATTTTGAGAATCTTAGCCATTCACTATATGCATTTACACAGCATCACTACAGAAGAGTGCTCCTTCTAAATAAAATATCCCAGGCATTTATTCCTTTCACTATCCATTTCTTCAGTTTCTAACTCATAATGTTTCATGGCAACAAAGTATCGGACAAAAGTTTCGCCTAATGCTTCCTTAATGCATGAATCTTTCTCGAGTGCAACCAGAGCATCTTCTAGTTTCAGAGGGATTGATGAATGTTTCAGATCACCAGTGAGATTTTCTTCTTCGAGCATGTCATCATAGCTAAGTCCTCTCTTTACTCCATCTAGACCTGCAGCAATAGTAGCAGCAAGGACCAGGTATGGGTTTGCTGCAGCAGAACTTAATTTATTCTCTATGCATGTGCCTTTTCCACCATGACATTTGACATTAAAGGCACAGCTGTTATCATTATATGCCCATTTTGCATTCACAGTCTCTTTTGATTCTTTACTATATTTAGAATAAGGCTTACGGCAACTGGTGGTAGGAGCCATCAAGCAGCTGATAGCTGCCGTGTGCGCCAAGAGACCGGATAACCAATTTTTTCCAAGCTCTGAGAGGTCCTCAACTCCATAACCAGCAGAAAACAGGTTCTTCTGGCCATTCAGGTCCCACAGGCTGTGGGACAGAGCCCCCGAATTGTAGAATCCTGATTCTGAGAAAAAGCTAGCCACGTAGTTATACTTCTTAGCCACCTCTTTAAGGCCTGTTCTAAATGTGAAGGCACTGTCAGCAGCATCTAGGCCAAACACTGGATGAAAAGTGATCTCCATTTGCCCAGGCCCACTGGAAGAAGAAAAGCTTTCAATGTTGGCACCAGCATAATACATTCCTTCAATGAGCTCCTGAATGAAAGTCTGGTCATGGTTATTTAGTATCGTGGCTGCAGGAAAGGATATTGTCTTTGAATTTACAACCTCAGTAATGCCATAAATACAAAATTCATAAGTGAATGCAGACTGCAAAGACAAGCCATTGTCCTGAAGCTGGCTCAGCTGTTTCTTGGCAATGTGCCTTGGGGAGGTCATTAGTGGGGTGCCCAGCACGGTGTAGGAATCACATATCACTCTTGCAGTCTGCTCAGTCCAGGGTAGTATTCGAAACGTTGATAAATCAGGGTTCAGAATTATGTCACAATTGAAATTGGTTGCATTTATGTAATCTAGTTCATTATCTTTAGGATTCAGTGTCAGTTCAAGGTAACTTCTGGGCATGGCAACACCATGAATTGCTTTCTCCTAAACACAGAACAGAATGACATATTACCAAATCAGAAAAGAGCTCAATGGCATTTTTATGTATATAAAATATGTTAAATTCAGATTCTCAGGTAGAACAACAATATTTTCATAAAAGAACACTAAAATGCCGTGATCACTGACGTGAAGGGTAAGAGCCAGTTACTGTGTCATTATAAAGCAGAATAACTTTCTGCAAGATTGGTATGAAAACTATGGCATCAATTACCACAGTGATAATTTTTTAACTTTCCATAAAGAACTAAAAAAGTGTTCAACACTTTTCTTGCATGGTCTTTATATAATTATGGGTATCACCAGTTAGGTGCAAATTTTGCAAGTCAAACTTTTATCTGTAGTTAGTCTATTTAGCTTCCACACCCTCTGACCCTTTTGTTTATGTAGATGCAAGTGACCACACAAGACTCATATCAATGCAATTCAGGCTGTAACTTCTCTTCAAGTGCCATAACATGCACATCACTGTTTTTCAGATGCAATACTTAACAGAAAAATCTCACTTTCTGGACTTAAAAAGTTTGGGGTAAAATGCAGGGAAGCACTTCCAGGTGAGAAGATCTCATAATTATACTTTCTTCTCCATTTGAACAGAAAGCTTCAACTGGTGAAAATGAAATGCAGATCAGATCCCAAGGAAGGATTATCTACCTTCAGTCAAGCACCTTTACAACTTACCTTATGATCAAACATTTTTCTGATGAAAGTTGCAATTAGGCCAAGTTCTACCGAGTGAAATTTGGCTCCTGTTTACATCTTACCTATATTCTTCTAAGGGAAAGAATTGCCATTTGTGTGAGCAGAGAAGACAGAACAAATCTAGACAGTGGCAAGCTCAGAGCTGAAAGAGACCCAATTTTGCATATCCAGATGGCAAACTGCATATGGTGGCTTTTCTTAATATGAATGGATGAATGAATGAATGAATGAATGAATGAATGAATGAATGAATGAACGAAGTCTGTCTTCTCTTAAGCAAGTGGCAGTCAATGGTATCAATATGTGTGACACCCATAACCAAAACTGCACACTCTGGTGAACTCTGCTCCATGATGTCTAAGCTGTCCATTTGGCACTGAAAAAGGTATCAAAGGTGACTACCCTATAGTAGTACCTCTCCCTTCTCTAACCCTGCTACCTAATTTATCCTGCTTCCTAATTTGGTTTTTATTTCCTGAATCATTACTATGGCAAATATTGCTGTTAAGTCATCGTGCAACTCAGTGATATTTTCCTATGTTATTGATAACTATAAAATTTCTCATAACTAAAATGATTTTATTTTCAGTCATTTTATTTCTTTCAGTGTATATTCCTTTCTTTTTTGCAATTTAGAGATGTTTAGCAAATTAAAATTTTTATAATGTATTGAATCTGAAAAGATATTTCTGAGGGAAGAGATTATTAGAACATCAAAGAACTGAAATTATTAGCCTTATCTAATTAGATTACTATTTGGAGGAAAAGAGGAATAAACTATTGCAATGATGAAAGAAGTCTAGATCCTTTGGGAACATGAGCAAGGGGAGGGAACAGATAATTTGTTCTAAGCTGGAGTTGTTGCCTGCAATATGGAAAAAATATAATTGAAGGATGGGGGCATGAAAACATATAAAGGTACAACTAGAAACCAAAAAACTTACGTGAAAAAATCGAGAAGGAACATTCTTTGATCTTGACACACCATGGAGGTCTATTGATTCAAATCTGACAAACTGCACGTTGTCCCTGGCCATCTGCTGCTTAATAAATTCAATATGAGAGAACAGGTGAAGCAGAGTTGGGTTTCCGAGGCCGTTTACATCTGGGTCTCTGTTGAATGCTAGAAGTGAAGAGGAATGTTCACATCATTCAAACGAAACAAAGAATGTCAAACAAAATAAGAATGCTAGCATACGGCTGTTCTCCTAAAAAGTACAAAAGTGGGAAATTGTGGCATAGAGTGTAAAAACAGAAATGAGAAAAAGATATGGATCATGAAAGAGCTTTTTAAATAAACAAGTCTTTTTCCCTGACATCCTATATAAAATCTCTTAATTTTTGGAATAGTCTGTAATTTAAACTTTTCTTCAAGCTAAAAAGAGAACATGTGGTAAAACCAGGAATTTATGAGGTTTGTTGAGTTTTTTTAGGAGCAAAAGTAGTAGCTGGATACCTATTTCACACTGAAAACTGACAGAATACAGGTGCTGTTTCTTGAATGACTTTGTAAAGTGCATTGGTACAGAAACATAGCAAAAAGGGCACTTGTCTTCTACTAAACCTTTCTCGAGGCCTCTTGAGGAGGATTGCAGTCTCCTCCAGCACAGGCAGTGACTTCTAAGGGAAGTTTACGCATTTATGCATTTGCTGTTATGGAGTTATCTTCTCAACTGTATTGCAGAAGCTGTAGGGCTCTATAAACTTCTTGGCATGAAGGCGATAACACCTGAGTATAACTTCTATAATGGAACAGAGAGATGGGCACAGTAACTTCCTTTCACCAACCTCTCAATCTCTCAGCCTGCTTTTCTTTTGAGTATCTATCTATTGTTCTTATTCAAGTTAAACTACATAAGGCATTAACTTCCACTTAGGACACTAAACTAAACAGACCAAGACTAAAATTTTATATTAACATGCAATAAATTGTGAAAAATATATTTCTTTTTACATTTCTGGGATAAAAGTCCTCCATTCTTCCTAAGGATGTGATCAGGTGAATTTTTGCAGATAATTCAAATCCACAGTGGAAGATCACCAGCAGCAACCATTCACCACCAACCTTCAAGTGGAAGTTTAAAGCTTCATGCTGAGGCATTCTGAAGGCTGATGGGAGCAATCCTACTCTCTCCAGCAGCAAGTTACCCAAACTAGAGCAGATCTCCTCTAGCAGTAGCCAGGAGGCACAAACACATCTTTTTGACCTCTCCTTTGGGGCAAGTAGGACTGCCAGTTGCAGGGCTGTAAGAAGGCTCACAAGGCTGTCAGATTATTCCCTGAGAAGGCCACAAATTCATGTGTAGTCATAGACTTCTCAGAACCTTTGAATATTGCTGGAGCATCCTCCAGCTCCAGATGGCAAGAAGGATCCTTTAGGTCAGACAAGTAAGAAAAAGTTAAGTAATAACCGTGCTCCCTGAGGAACGGCAGCTGAAAGAACAGAACAAAATTTAAGTAAATGGGAGAACAGAGTAAAAATTGAATAGACAAAAGCTAGAAAGCAATTTTGGCATATCCACTTCTCATGACATCTTTCCCTTTGGTCTGTTTCAGCTCAAAGCCCCTTATGGAAAAAGCTTTTTTTCCCTATGTCCTCTGTAAACACTGGGGCAATATGTCCTTTAAAACCTGAATATTAAATAAGGAAGCCCTGTTTAAATGTTTTGTGTAACACTCACTCTGTTACAGATGCTGCCAAAACACAATAGCAAGCAGGGAGGACTGGTCTTGTCTTGTCTATGCCACCAAGTAAGTTATTTAAATACCACTTCAGTCATCCTGTAATGTTGTTTTACAACAGAGATGTTTTCCAGTCACTAGTGGTGTTCCCCAGGGGTCTGTGCTGGGACCAGTTCTGTTTAATATTTTTATTGATGACACGGGTGAAGGCATTGAGTCCTTCCTCAGTAAATTTGCAGACGACACTAAGCTGGGAGCGTGTGTCGATCTGTTGGAGGGTAGGAGGACTCTGCAAAGGGACCTGGACAGGCTGGATAGATGGGCAGAGTCCAATAAGATGAAGTTTAATAAGTCCAAGTGCCGAGTCCTGCATTTTGGCCACAACAACCGCCTGCAACGCTACAAGCTGGGGACAGAGTGGCTGGACAGTGCCCAGGCAGAAAGAGACCTGGGGGTACTGATCGACGGCCGACTCAACATGAGCCAGCAGTGCTCCTTGGTGGCCAAAAAGGCCAATGGCATCCTGGCCTGTATCAGGAATAGTGTGGCCAGCAGGACCAGGGAAGTCATTCTTCCCCCGTACATGGCACTGGTGAGGCCACACCTTGAGTGCTGTGTCCAGTTCTGGGCCCCTCAGTTCAGGAAGGACGTTGAGACACTTGAGCGGGTCCAGAGGAGGGCGACAAGGCTGGTGAACACAAGCCCTATGAGGAATGACTGAGGGAGCTGGGGTTCTTCAGCCTGGAGAAAAGGAGACTCAGAGGTGACGTTATCACCCTCTACAACTTCCTGAAAGGTGGTTGTAGTCAGGTGGGGTTTGGCCTCTTTTTCCAGGCAACAACTGACAGAACAAGAGGACACAGACTTAAGCTGCTCCAGGGAAAATATAGGTTAGATATTAGGAAGAAGTTTTTTACGGAAAGAGTGATAAAATATTGGAATGGTCTACCCAGGGAGGTGGTGGAATTGCCATCCCTGGACGTGTTTAAAGAGAGACTGGATGTGGCACTCGGTGCCATGGTTTAGTTTAGTTGAGGTGTTGGGGCATGGGTTGGACTCGATGATCTTGAAGGTCTCTTCCAACCTGGTGATTCTGTGATTCTGTGATTCTGTTTACTGGCATTTACCAGATTTGACCTCTTTATGAACATGATCATTATTTAGAAGTTTATTAACAGGTATAAATGGTGGCTGTTCAATAGGTTAACAGAACTTTAAAAGATTATGAAAATCTTCCTAAAGTTTATATCAAGAGAAGTTTTTTTCAACTCCAGAGACAGAAATCTGAAAAATTTACCTTTAAAGCAGTGATCAATGCCTTATTCTATACATGTTTAATTTCCTCTGCAAAGATGGTAGACATTTCCTGTCAACCACCTGTCACATGAAGATTTTTATGTCTTTGTATTATTCAAAGTAAAGCTTGGCTGACAACCCTTGACATCAGTCAGCTTTTGATGTAAATCTTGCAAGTATTTCTTAAAATGTCCTGAAATATCATCTGTTAAATTTCCATCTACTAAACAAATATTTTGCAGGTAAAAATATATAAATCAGGAAAAGCCAGCAACTTTAATTCTGATCTTATTAACTCTTTAAAGCAGTATTCCTAAGAGATATAGATTATATAAATCAGTATCTAAGAAAACCACAAATGTTATGTGCATTCATATTAATGAGGCATAAATTCATTTAAAAAATAAAACTACAAATATACTTAAGTTAAACATCTGCCAGTGGCAGGTAATTTTCCAGATTTTATATATATGTGTTGTCTTTGAGCTAAAGGTATTTGACTAAATATATAATTACATTATGTGAACAAACATTAACAGAAAATTCATAAACAGAAAGTGTTTCTAAAGAACATTAAGAAAGCAAAAATTAATAACTAAAGAAGCAATAATTTGTTTTCTCCAATTTGACTTTCTATGATCAAAGATATGTCTTGTTAAATTATAAGACTAAATTGTACATATTGGTCTAGTAGTAGTATAAAATTAATCTATATACCAGTGCAGGCACCCTGCTAGTCAAAAGAAAAGACACTTATTCATTTACTTTTTCCAAAATCTTTTACAATCAACAGAAACAGTCATACAGCCTTCACATACTTTTTAGTGTCCTTCTTTTATATCATTTGCAGATTAGCTTTCTCATTGAAATAATGTTTCTGTAAATTGTAAGATAGATAAAAATGTCACCATGACTTAATATCTCTGATTAATTTTGGAAATGTGAGAGGGGATTTGTTTCTGAAGTAATAATTAGTGAATAACTGCTGACTGCTCACTTTTCTACAGGACCTAAATTATATTTTCTAGGTAGCCACTAAATAAATCACTGTCAAACTGCATCCATGATGCCAATAATTATTAAAGTTTGGAAAGGTATAGTAGGGAACTGATTACTCTGTCTTTACTCAGTTCATATAGTCATTATCCAGACTATTAGTTACTGTAGGTAAAGTAGCTAATAAATAAGTATTTGACAGGCCTAGCTGGTTTAGAATCACGGTCCAAAAGTTTTATATTCTTCTGAGGGAGGATTCTGTTCATGAATATAACTTTTTCTCTAGGTTTCTGGGCCTCTAGGAATAGGGGCATCTTCCTTTTCATTTCAGAAAATCTCCTTAAAGAAAAATGCAAATTCAACAAGATGCTCAGATTTTTGTTCAGATTTTCATTTTAAAAATCAAATAAAAATCCAGACTGGCCATCTTTCTTTAAGCAGATCATTAAATATCTACATCAGTTTGTCAGGACACAGAAAAGAACCTAATATTTGTCTGTGGTTCTGTCTGCATTTCCTATTTAAGTTACCACTGAGAAACAATTGGTAATATTTCTGTTTCTATTGTAATTAGTACAAAATATCTACAAATACAAACTATCTTCACATATTTAAAACATAATAATTGCACAAAACTAAAAATATTACCAATAATAATAATAATTACTGTTATTATTATTACTATTATTATTTATAGCAGAAGAGCAGTGCCTTTCTTAGATCATTAATATTGAAATCATCCAGATTGCTAAGAGCAGCTAGGGCAAATAGTTGACATCAGCTTTCCCTTTGCAGAAACAGAAAAGTGCCAAAACAGAAGAAAGTGTACATCCCACATCAATCTCGTTTTCAAATTGTTCAAGGGAGCCCTTTCCCATGGTCCCTTATGAAACCACACCACAACTAAAGTAAACAGTGTCTCAATTCTAGAAGAGGTTATTATGTTAGAAATCTAACACAGGGTGCTCTGAAGGTCTATATTGACCCCCTTTATAAAAACAGATACCTTGTGTTGATATGCACTAGCAAGGAGTCCCACAGGGTAACCACACAACTACACTTCTAAATCCTAAGGAAATTCCTGTCAGAACTAATTTAAACACGTCTGTTCTTCCTTACAATACTCTGCTTTGTGTATTTAAGAACAGCTAGTCTACTTGTTTAGCATAGCATATTATTTACTGTTCTCACTTTTGTCTTCAAACATTAACCGCCTTTATTTCTCAAACCTTATATGACAGCTTTTCCTACATTAGATACTATTCTTATTGCTACTTTTCTATTCCCATCTGTTTTTTTGACATGGTAAGTAGACATGACTTGCATTTGAACGTGCTATTGATGTGAACAGTGATCAGAAGCATCTTCAGTTGAAAAACTATGCAATTTCCATTTGTTTCTCACCTAAAAAACAGTTTCACCAAAACTGTTTACTGATTTGATTTCTGCAGTAAAGTACATAAAAAGTTGTCTCCTACCTTGTATTTTTACTCACCTATAAGACTATTAACAGGGGAACAAATATGTAAGCTACTAGAAAGTCCCAAGGGATGGGAGACAGTAAAAATATTTCCCTTGTCTGTTTGACAGTGAAACTTTCAATGTGTTTTCCATTCATTTCTTTGTCTCATGACTGTCTGCTTTCTTTTTTAAACTTAATTGAAAAGCAGGCTTTTTACTGGTGTGACTGTGGAGAAACTCAGCTTTTCCTTGAGTTCTATAGCTGATTGAGAGACTGACATACAGCTTCAATCAGCCATGAATTATTCTTTCCAAAGTGTATGGCAACAACATGACACAGCTTCTCAGAGAAGATACATCTTCAAGAGTCAAATGCAAAGCAAGTTTTTATCTCTCAATAAACGAAAGATAAAATAAATAACCTATATTTTTCTACATTCCAGGATATTTTATAAAAATGGCTCTTCTGTAGTGAATGAGAAAATTATCATAGTTGTATACAAAATTTAGAGGATTTGAAAACAAAATGTGCAGGTGTCTGAAAGAAATTTAAGTTGTGTAATACCCAATGGAACTACCTAACTGATAATCCTAAATAAAATCAAATTACACTGGCCTATCTTTCTTCAAAATCAAACAGAAAATTTGGATTATGGAAGGAATCACTGAGCAAAGTTGTGTGAACCAAGGCATACACTATTGCAAACTAGGAAGCCCCTTCTGGTCTGAAGATATTTGTCCTAATTTGAAAAAATCAAGTGAGAATCACAGAACAGTTTGGGCTGAAAGGAACCTTAGACATCATCTAGTTCCAATGCCCATGCCATGGGCAAGGACACCTTCCACCAGACCAGGTTACTCAAATCTCCATCCAATGTGGCCTTGAACACTCCAGAATGAGAGAGAGCACTACACTAAATGGCAAGCAAGGTTATTTAGGGAAGAGATTTTGTACTGTATTGAAGGTAAGGACTAAACTTTTCATGAATATGTTGTAGAAGGAGAGGTGGCTGGCAGACATAACAAGCAGAGAATGCATTTCCCTTACATTAGGTCCAATCTAATTGTTTTTGCAAACTTTAACTATTACTATAAAGAAAGTAAGCATCTCCAGTGGGTGGGAAGAATTACTGTTTGAATACAACTCTTTCTCACACAGAATCATGGGATGACTAGCTTACTACAAAGACCAGAGATAGATGAGTTGAATCTCACCTGAAAGAGAACAAAATAGATCAGAAAGACTGGATGGAAGTCCTGTCTGAGCATTTTTCTTTTATATAGATTAAGAGGAAAAATGGGGAATCATAGAGAGTCACAGAGCAGGAAGGTTTCAGCTATTAGTATGGAAGATAAAGGACTAAAGAGCTTTTGGTTGCTTTGGTTTGTTCTTAGAGTTTGTGAGGTAAAAAAAAACAATATGGTGAGTTGTATATAGCTCAGTTCAGTGAGAAAAGAAAGAAAAAGACAAAAAATATGATTTTTTTTCCAATAGAAAATAAGAGCAACCAAGAGGCTTTAGAAAGGAGCTGAGCTTCAGCCCTGCTATGCTCTAACTCAGTTCAAAATGTAGAAGAAGAAATAAAACTGTTGTTGAAACACAGATAAGGCTTAAGAAAGAACATGAAGGAACAGTATGGCTTTGGTTCTTCACGTTAGGAGAGCTATAAGAATGGCACAGATGGTGTAAAATACAAAGAGGAAAAGGGTACCAAGTGAAAAAGACAGGCTTGAGTCCCAACATAAGACATCGCTATGCTGCAGGAATTAGAGCAGAGGCAGTGACTATGAAGTGACCACTTATATGTCCCGATTGTCCACATACAGCTCCCAAAGAGTCTCCATTTCTATTTCCTTGTGACTGACAAGACTTATTGAGCAGAATCAGTGGGGGCAGACAGGTCCCCTCCAGGTGCATACAGAGGACAGAGAAACCACTGGGGAGTACAAATTTGGTTCAGAGTATGTGAGCAAATGTTTGTATGTCAATAGAGAAAAAAGCCTAGGCTATTTCTTTGTTGAAGGATTCATAACTCTGTCCCTGGCTACTACAGTATTAATATTCTAATTTAGTAACATGCAGAGCAGCATGTGGTAAGATTTGAGTTCAGAGAGGTCAATATACACCTACCTTATGTGCTATATACACTACACATATAGCACATGCATGAATTCATCCTGTGTGCATGTACATGAATGGTTATTTATTACTATATACATGAAATTTCATCTTATTCTTTACTGTTTGGAATCATCCCTCTTTGTCTCCCAAGAATGCAAGCATTGAACAGTTCAAGAAGCACCTGCTAATTAATGACTACATACCAACTTGCAGAAATGCACATCATTATTAGATATAGACACTTAGGCAAATAAAATTCCTAAATTCATGTTAGTGCAGTCAGTATATTCACCTAATTAGCTGCATGTGTTAGTTTCTATCTTTCAATGGAAAAGAGCTTTAGATTAAGATTTTTAGTTTTAGCTTCAGCTCCAGTTTCTCTGACACTGTTCAAGTAACATTTTTCTTACTAACCCAAATATCTGACACGTCTGCTTCTTTTCTATTATTTTTTCCTATGTCCAAGCACTTATTTTACAAAAGAGCTGACAAGAAATGGACAAAATGCACATGCAGTAATATTTCCACATTGTCCAATCAGAATTTTGGAAAAAATATATGGATTTATCATTTTAGAGTGGTGTTAACCATGTAACTAACATGACTGTATATAAATCTTATGATGTACTCTGAATCAGTGAGGCTCAGCTACATGTTTTAACCTTTCTACTGCTGATCTCTAGAAATTGTCCCTTAACTCTCTACTTTTACAGCAATAAAGTATATTCCTGTTTTGGCCATATCTCAACACTGAGTGGATCCGAAATACAACCTCTTGTAATTTTTCCAAACATTTTGGATGAAGTCTTCCAATTTGAGCAAGTTCAAATATTTGAAAACTTGTAAATTATTAGAGACTGTATTTCAGATCTGCTCAGTGTTGAGATATCTTTAGATCCAAGACTTCAGGCACTCTTGTAACTGAAATAATTAACATGTTTTAGTCAAAAAAATTAAAATATTTAGGACTTGATCTTATCAATCAATAAATTACCACGGGCAGCAATGAAATACTGTTTATGCAAAGGCTCATTAAACAGTGAAGAATTTGATCTAAAACTTTGTTTTCTTCAGTTAAGTTACTGAACATCTTCAATGAAAATTAAATTTTGAACACATACAGTTCTTATTAAGTAGAAACTATTTCTGTGTATTCCATTTACCAGTAGAAATGCACAATGAGCCCTACAGCTTGTTTGGTCAAAGCCAAATGGATTCCAAACCTCATGAGAATCCAAAATATTTGATATTGAATACTTTTCTGATGAGACAAAACAGTTTTCTCCCAGCTCCCCTCATAGTTAGCTCTCATCTGTAGGTCTCCTACAGTCATCACTACCACTGGTGATATAGGGCAAGATTAATCCCAGGTGGCTTTAGGCATCTCAGAGTCAGACAAATGATCTAAACTAATCATCATGGGACTTCTTCCCCACTGAGTGGAAATATACACCCACCTTCAGAGGTCAATTTTTCATCTACCTCTAATGCCTCTTTGAAGACAAAATGCCTGTCTTACTGACTAGGTAATAAGCTTGGATTCATTACTTCATGTTGAGTGGCTACAACTGGGTTGAAATCTCACTGTGGAATCTACAACTAACCTCTTCAGCTCCCTACATCTTGTAAATGGTGCTATGACAAAGAATAATTACTCCTATGTTTTAAAGTATATTTTCTGATTTTGCAGACAATGAGAAAACAGTAGTGTTATAAATCTGATAATGCATTTTGCTAACCTTTCAGCAATGTGAAAAACAATGTAATCTGGAAAGGGAACAGCATCAAGTGTAGGCTGAGAAATAATGCTCTAACCTTTTTATTCTAGTAGACATGAATAGAGAATGGTTTGAGCATGAAGTATCTTTTCAAAGCTTTGTATTTCTCATGCAGTGCCCTGAGTAAGCACTGATAATGTTCATGGATATCTTGTTCAGACTTGTTCAAACTGGGTAACACAAATGTCTACCAAGAAATCCTGCAGTAGCTGACAACGACTGACATGTTCAAATTGTCTGTTTTCAGAATATGTATAGGAGGGTTTCTACCTATCTGTCAGGAGACTTGAAAAAAGCAGGATAAATTAATATTATTGTAAACATATAATTGCTATTATTATGTTTTGTTATGTAGTTAATGATGACTAAAGTATTTTATCAGTGAAGAGATTTGTATTTCTTGTATCAGTAAGATAAGTCAAAAGGAAAGATATCTGTCCTGGAAAGCTGATAATGTCATCTCAGACTGATGCTCATGGAAATGTTTTAATTTGATATCTATACAACTGACAAACTGGTGTTTTTGTGCTTCCTGGAAACAGAACAATAAACTGTTCAAGCCCATTACATTATCACAGCTAATAACACTTTTCAGTTTGTTGTTCTGCCTAACCCAGAAGCTTTTACAAAGAAATCACAGCCTATTAGTAGTAATTAATCGTCCCTATAAACACTTCCAAAATGGACTTATTGAACAGCATGAAAATAAGTGGAAGTTTTCTCTGCCTCATTTGATTTTCTCCCTCTATAATTTATAAGAGATGTTTTTGCATTCCAGTCCTCTCACAGGACAAATAATTGAAAACATCATCCCTACATGGGACCAATTTCTACTGCTGGAAATATTAAAAAAAAAAAAAGAAATTTTAAAAAGCGCAGATGCCATCAGAGCTTTGCAATATCTAGCAGACTTTTGGGAAATGCTGCCTGCACTCAGTTTAAATGAGGAAATATTTCAGTTTTAGTGAAAAAGACATGACCCCTCGTGCATGGCATTTTTTGGCAGGCAGTTGGGCTTTATAAACACCTTGCTTTAACAAAAAAAAGCAGCATAGATGTAGAGCACAATATCCCATCCATCCTGATCACACAGAAACCACAGGTGTCAGTTCTCTCGTGCACTAGCTCTGACATAAGTTTGCAGCTTAGCAAAACACCACAAAACAACAGGAGCGTTTTGTTTAAGAGGAGAGCAGGTGATGTTTAAGTATCCTTACCGGCGTGGCCTGTGGAGGAGTCAAACTGAACCTCAGGAGCTGTGCTTTCTGCAGGTGTAGGAGGTGCCGGTAGTCCCAGAATAAGCTGATCCACATCGCTTCCCACTGGTTGCTGCTGATCAGAGCCGGCAGAGCTGAGGACCAGGACGGTTTTGCTCTGCTGCCCCACTCCCTCCTTGTGGAAGCTGAGATACTTTTGCTTTTCCTCTCCAAAATGGGGACTAAAAGTCTCAAAGGGCCGGCCCTGCTTGTCAGCTGCTTTCTCTCGGGGTTTCAAATTCTTCTGAACAAAAGTGCCACCTGCCTTGCTACAGAAATTGGGCCCATGAGAAGGCAGATGACCTTCATTCAGCAGGTTTTTCAAGTCTTGTAAACTTCGTTTAGAAATGCCAGGTGCCCCTGTGAAGGACTCGGCAGTACGGCTCCCTGGCATGGATGCAGCACTTCCCAGGGAGCCCATCTTTGACACATGAAATTTGACAACTTTTTCTTCCATCCCACCCCGTTTTTCTGGCTTACCCCCTGCCTGCTCACTATTCTTCTCCCTCTGCACTGTCTCTGTGCAGCCACCTTTCTCTGCACCCCTCTCAGGCTGCACATCTATGGGCAGCTTCATCTGAGCTGCTGTATCTATTTCCTCATTCATTTTTCCTACTATTCTTTTCCCAGTTTCAGCATTTTCCTGGGTTTCTTGTGTTTCTCCAAACCTGTCTTCTTTACCATCGCTGCCGGAATTGGAATTGTCATGGGCTCCTCTGTCCTTTTGTACTGGAGGAAAGGTAGTGGGGTTTTGGAGAGACTGGTCTGATGGCAGTTCTGAGCAACCAGTGGTTCCTTTAAGGGGACAAGGATCTGGGATTTTTGAGGTGCAGGACAGTTCCATCTTCTCATTTTCTAAAGGAGGAACATACTTTGTAGGACCTTTGATTCCCTTTTTCTTTCTGAAACCACATATATTGTTGCCATCAACTTCATCATTGTCACTTTCAGATGTGTTCTGTAACCAGCAATAAAATATACAACCAAACAACATGCATGAATTACACAGAACATTGCAACGGAGTACTACCACCAGCTGCATTTACCTTGTAGCACTTCCTTTACTTCCTGATGATGGAAGTCTCTGTGAATGCTCATTTTGATCTTCAAAATATCTCACAGAATTCTTTTTCTTATGTTTTAGAACAAAATTGGTGAAAATACCTTCATAATACTACTTTTAGGCAGATTTAGTAGATTATAAGACATAGTACATTGTGTGACATCATTTGACAAACGTCCTTTAAATGTGAAAAAATGTGTTTTAGTACTCACAATTAAGTATATTCCTGTTCATATTAAAAGTATTTCTATTTATAAAGGAAATTTATTGCCCTGGAACACAGAAAACTGGCAATTCTTAGAAGTGTGAGGACTGAGACCTGAAAATAAGCAGCTTTTAGATTAATTTCAGGATCTAATTTGGACAAATAACTGAACTTTCAGAGCAGTGGTCAAAAGGAAGAACTCATATTTGGATGTTTAAACAGGAAAGAACCCAACATTTACCTTTATATATGACATTTATATAGTTTATATTGTAGTGGTGGAAGAAGATTTTAAAATTGATGTAAACATGTGGAAAAGGTGCAAAAAGGACCTACGAAAATTAATACACTTGCATTATCCCCAAAAATATCTAGAAGTGTCTGGATCACCATCTCTCCTAAGTATCCTAATCCTACCTCAAGTGTGATTAATTTGATGGTGACAGGGAAAGAGACAGGAAATCAAAACCAGACACTTTCAAATTAAAAAAATAGCACCGATTTCAATATTGTAAGTTATTAATTATCAAGGTAGTGATTGAATTCTCCATATCACAATGTCTTAAAAAAGACTGCCTGACATAGTTCAACCGAAATCACTGCATAGCTAATCACAAATTATTATATTACTTATGAATACCTGCTCAAGCATGCATTTAAGAAATATTAACAGTCCTTAGTTTGCTTGGGTTGGGCTGGAATTAGCACCTATAAAAACACTGGGAAATCATGGGATATCCTCTGAATGAGACCATTCTTTACCTTTTCCACAAAGGAATAATCTGCACTCTCTCCAATTTCTGAATTTCCAGAAGAAGGGATCTGCACAAAAGCAAAGTGAATGCCAGTCTGGGTAAGGCAAAAGTGATTTCTGTTGGCAGACAAAAGCATGTAGAAGGAAAGGCAGCATCATCCAATGTGCATAGGGAAGGAAGCAACTACATGGCCTACATGAAGTTTATTAACAACTCCCTTTTTTAGCATTATTCCTCCCTTTCTTCACTATTTTCTCACCATGCTATTTTCCATTATTATGTAGTCAAAAGAGGTTTATGGCTTTCTCCTAATGAAGAACTCACAGAAATATTTCCTCTCTCTCTCCTGCCTGCTCCAAATTTCCATGGCAGGCTGTGTACAGCTGCTTTGGGAGCTCGCTGGGACACTGCTGTTAGCAGCACAGCTGTGGCAGGCAGCTGGCCAGCAGCTCTGTGGGGAGGATAAACCTGTAACTCCCACGCACATATCCTGACAGGGACATGCCCATGATGCCCACTTGCAGTCAAACACAGTTACCGGTGCATTCACAACAGAACTCGTTGCCTACCCCAGTTTTAGCCCTCAGTGTTTAATGAACCCATTTCTTCATCCAAGGGCTTTGGTTTATTCCCATAACACACCCTATAATACCCCACAAAATAATTCTAGGTGTTTGCTGATACCCCTACACATTCACCCACGTAGAATAGACCTAATTCCTATGTCTCTGTCTCATTATGGAATAGAAACGTAATAAAATAACTTCTTTGAAAGACAAAGTGGACAAAAACTGATTATAATTCAAAATTATAATTTTAATACTTTCCTTAGTAATACAAAAAAGGAATGACACTGGGGGAGAAACAGTAGGGGTGGAGGAACCAGCGTCTGTCAAACAGAAAAACACAAATCTTCAAATAAAAGATTCATCATATTAAATTTCTAAGCATATAACACTCTTTTTTGAGAGAAATAGGGAAGAGTTCCAGCTATGAAAGCTATAGTCATTAAAAAAAATGTGTTTTGCAATTTATAACGAATATTTCCTTAAATAGTGGCAGAGGCTGCCATTATCAAAATATCTTGATTTACAATTTATGAGGTTTTCAGAATTCTGTTTCCTTCAAATAACTTGAAACCAGTAACATAATCATAATGCCATATGCATTTCTGCTTTATAATGTATGCTGACAACTATTGAAAACTTTAAAGTTAGGTTAAGTTTTTGCCTGTTATCCATATTGTAGATCTCTGAAGAATGTTCAGCAAAATGACTGAAGGAAAGTTAAGCACATCCTTTTTTATAACACCTGTACTGAAGTCAAAGGATTGTTCATGTGTCAAAAGCAAAATGTCAGAAAACTGCTTATTCACGTAACTAGCCATTCCAAAGGATTTCATGAACACACAGCACCATCCCCACATATAATCCTTACCAAAACAAATTCCTTCTGAACGGAGATGAGCAGGATAAGGACTGATCACTTGTAAGTTTGTAATAGAAATGCTCTTTTGCAAAAGATCTCTAGTGACTGATGTGTCTATAGTAGTTTGCAAAGGGTTTATTTTTCATGAAGAACTAGGCTATGGTACTGTAGTTTGATTATAGGCCCAAAAGAAATACTGCACCCATTACTCTTTAACAAAAACAATGATCATTTTTACTTTCAAACAAACAAAACTCTTACAATTATACAGAGAACAACCTGTGCATTACTTTAGGTCCTCAGCAAAAGGCACATTGTGATTTTTTGCAGGAAAATGACTCTTAATTTCTCAATAAAGTCAGACATTATGGATTTTAATTCAGAAATCATTCATAGTATTTTCTGCAGTGAAACAAACATTTCTATATTTGTTGCAAGGTACCACTACAGCATCTCTTCATACTAAAGACAATCATATGCATGAGCTATAACACAGACTTAGACTTATTTGTCTAGTAGTTTATGTGGTATCTACCATCAGAAAAGGCTCAGTACCTGGGCATGGAGGGGAGAGCACACAAGAGTAGGACTTATGAATTATCTGTTTAACTTTTTATTTCTTGAAAGGTCTTTTTCCCTACAGAAGACAGATACTGTTCAGTGAAATAGTGCCTTGAATGAGATACAGCTCAAGTGAGCTGGCTACAAATAATTACTTAATTTAATTGAACCATGTGTCATGCTGTGCTGAAAGGAAAGCAAAACAGTCATAGCATTAATACAGCAAAAATTCTGGCTACTTTTGATTTCCTTCCTGAATGTTCCTACATTTTTGTTGCTCTGCAGCAACAATACCAGTTTTTTTACCCAACATTGGTTTCAGCATCAATTAATTTTTGTTTGCTGATTTTCAAATATTTACTTGCACCTTAAGTCAGAGGTCTTGGCAGTTTTGAAGTTTGCTTCTCTGTCTTAGCAAGTGAATGCTTGGGCAGCAATTCAAACATTCCTGCCAGAAGAATTAGGTCCAAAATATGAAGACTGCAGGCCACATTATGCAACAAAACTGAGATTTAGGTTTTCCTTTCTAAGGTTTTATCTGATGCTATTGTTCATTGATATTTATTGGTACTTCCCCAAGTTCTGATTTCTCTTAGGACTACTTGTCCCAGTACTGCAATTTGTGCTGATACATCGATCCCCTCTGCACTGAGTTTGCACCTGCTAAGGTTTCAGGGAGAGGTGGACCAGCACAAGTCCTACAAGAGGCAGGAAGAGTAGGGCTGGATCACGCTTAACTTCCCTTTATGGATAATCTCAACTCATACAAATAACAGCTTTACTTATCTTCACTACATGCCTGCTGTGTCACTCTGAGTACACAGAGTCTGGATGTCTTTGACTATCAACAGATAAGGGCTACACTTAAGTTTTGCAGCAGCATGCTAAGGCACCATGCAGCTAGGAGGAGGAGAGAACAGAGGACAGTAGCAGCAGGCAAACATTTCAGCACTGTGCAGATGAAATTGCTTGCTCTACTTAACCAAATTAAGTGCCGCTTCTGCCATGTTATCAGGATTCTGCATCTGTGAGACATTTTATATCTTGTGGTAACACAGACAATATAAATCTAAAGCAATTTTTCTTAATCGGTTTGTGTTCATTTTTAGGCTTTGTACAGTTCTGAAGTGGAACATTAACTATATCATGAAATACAGCACTGCCAAAAGGCAGTTCATCTGTAAACCTGCCAAGCTGAGAGCATTGGAAATGTAAAGTGTTGCCTTTGAGAGGAATAACAAATACTGAGGTTTGTGGTGTGTAAAACAGGTGAAAATCCAGGGCAATTCTTGAACTTTTGCCTTAAAATGATTTTATAGGTGACTGAAAATATATCTGTAGTGTTCTATGTGGCAAATTCAGATGCTGCAGTGGGGACCTCCCATTTTTCTCCTACTTTTTGTTTGTGTCATGACTTTGGGCAAGACTGCAAACACTGTTGTGGTTTATAAACCTCTCTCAAAAACCGGTTGACAAAAAGAGACATGGAAATGAGAAAAATAAACTCTCAGTAAGGCATTTGAAAGGGAGGGAAAAGAGAGAAACTGAGTTAGTTTAAAAGGTGCTCTGAGTAACTGTAGATGAATAGCTGCAGAAGGGTTTCTATCAAAGGAAAAGGTGAAAGAGGCAAGGTGCGATTCTAGCAGAAGCTTTAGTATACCTAATCAGCAAAATAACTCAATGTTCCTGCTACTGGCTACCTAAAAAAGTGATGCAAGCATTCAACAAAATACAATAGGGGCTCAGCCACATTCTTTTTTTTTGTTTCATATCCTTAACTGATTGTTAAGAGGTCAAATTGCGATGATTCTTCTGAGTTGGTGCTATAGATTTTTCAAGAATGAAAAATGGTTTTTGCAAAAAACATCAAAATATCAAAATCTGGTAAATCAAAGAAGTCGAAAAATATGGGAAACTAAAACAAAAGTCAAAAATATGTAAGGTTTGGTTGACTGAATTTTTTATTTATGAAAAGTTAATTGCTTCACTTAGGTTTTTGTTTTGTTGTTGTTTGTTTGTTTGTTTGTTTGGGTTTTTTTTGGGGTTTTTTTGTTGTTTTTTTTTTTTTTTGTTTTTTTTTTTTTTTTGTATCATATAAAACACTGTTGAAAAAATGCAATTAAATGTTTCCAGTCTAAAAAAATGTAAAAATATTGTTCAGGTAATGCTGACATGTGACATTATTCATATTGTTAGAACTTTTTTCTAGTTCTAATTCATAAGTCAGTTTTTCAGAGTTTTCAAATTCTGTCATACTCTCAGTGCTGAGGAACTTTTTCTGTTCCACTCTGGCTGTTACCAGGTTGCCCGTTAGAGCTCCCCCAGGTTGTTACATCAAGTTTATTTAATCTTTTTGTGTATTCAAATTTCAAATGAATTTCAAATACTTGAAGCCAAGTCAGCAGGCGGTGCTGCTTAAGACCTCACACAACCGTACCCGTAAAGCAAGTAGTTCTGTGTCCAAGTGCTTTCCCTGCCCCTTTCCCTGGCATTACCCTGCTGCTTTCCTGGCAACCAGGCAGCAAAGGAGCAGAAGATGCAGGAACAAATTATCTACTGCTGGGAATTAATGCAGCTTCACTGGAGTCACTGGAGTTACAAAGATTTGAACCGGGAGAGAATCTGGTCATGGAGCTGTACCAAGGACAACACAGATATTTCCAGGGAGTATCTCCAGGCACAGAGAGGGGTTTTGGCTCTTGGGTGCAGTGCTAAAACAAGGCGTGTGATGATAAACAGACACTGGTTGTTTGTAAATGAGAAACACGAGGATCACATACTTTGTCAAGATATTGCTGTGACTAATTTCTCCCTCAGTGACCTTGTTTGATAAAGGGGCTCTTTGAGAGTGATTTACTGCTACAAAAACCTCGTTGTGACGGATGTGAAAGTGGCATAAACATTAGGTACATCTCATTATTTCGCAGTGGGAGAAGTTGAAGCACAAACTTGCCATAGGTCAAGGGAGGTGTGTGGCAACGTGAGGAGCAGAAAAAAGTCTCCTTCGTTCTTTGAAACTTTTAAATGTACTTAAGGTTATTAGCATCCTTCATGTGAAAATGAATGGAGTGAGGTTAGCTCACAATATTGTGCTACTTATTTTCACATCTGACACCTGCCTTTGTCTGTTACACCCATTCAAAGCCTTCATACTACACACACAATTACCAGATGGGCTTCTCAAGGTCACTGATTATCTTGCTGCTTCAAAGCAACAGAGTTGTCCTTGTAATAAGATTATTTGCAAGTACTTTCCCTTGACTATGCCACCTACACTGTGTAAAAAAAAAATCCCTGAATAAGGCAGAGTCTCAAAATGAATAAGCTGATCCTTCCTTCACAGTGGTTTGGGACCACAGAAATACAAATTCAGGACCAGAATCTGTTAAAATACACTTACATAGAAACTGAGCAGCTCCACTTGAGTCAGCAGCCTGACTCAAGTGTGTCACTTTCTAATCCAGGTCAGATCCTGATTCACAGATTGTAGTGCTTTAATTCACATTAATGGAGTCAAAGCCAATGTGTTTCCCCAATAATATGAATAGGATCAGATTTAAGACATTTATTTCTGTTACTTTTGATAAAATTATAAATGAAACCAATAGGAAGTCAAAATCTGTTAGAGTTTCTTCCTAAAGCAAATGGGGTTTTTTCAGCTTAAACAAGAAGCCTTTCTTTGACCTCCATTTCCTTCAGAATTAGACCATGCTCAACATACATGCATGAAGAGCCTTGCACATAATTCACAAGGAACACACACTCACTTGAAATCTTGAGGTAGGTGCAAGAAGTATTTTATATCAGTATATCTGCTCAGAAATCATTCATGATCAGTCTCTTACCTGCTGAGTAAGATCTTCCTTTTTGCTCATGTCCACTTCATTCTAGTTCAGGCCACCATCAGAAATGGCCTAGTAAAAATCTAGTAGAAAGATATCCCATATTTATAGGTACAGATACAATGCAGGTTAGTTCAAACAGAATTGCTGTAAAGTTCTTTTCCCAGAAGGCCACACAGATGATGAACCATGCAGAGCAAGCCCAACGAGTCATGCCCAAGAGCACTGCTTTCTGGAACAGCACTGAAGTAGCAAACTGACAAACACACATTATTAGCTGCCTGCCTGGAAACAAAGACAGCTGAGCATAAAACTGGTTTGCTCAACTTTTCTCCTCACAAAAGGGTTTTGTCCTGTAACAAGCCATTTCTGTTCTGGAATAGAAGCTATTGTTAGGCTCCTTAGAGGTAAAACCTATACTGGATATTACAACAGCAGTATGTTTTTGAGGCACATGAACACAGATTTGAAAGGTACAGCACACTGCAAGAATGACCTGCAGCACCAGCCAGTTATTCTGGCTTGGATGTTCTAAATTAATAGTGATGCATCTGGTCGTATTGGAATTGGGGAGGGGTCTTTCTTGCATTAGATCTCTAAAAATATTTCTAAGATTAGATAGTTAAGCTTGTCTCTCTTATTATTTATTGTTATTATTATTTTTCAGATTTAATATGTATTCGAAGGACTGGTTTTAACTGACATTTCATTCATTCCAGTTTCTTTGGATGGCAAAACATTAAAGGATGGCCATATTTTTGTGCTTACAGCAACCCTATCTGACAACCCATACCCAATAAATTCAAGTAAACATGATGTTCAGATTGGCATTTAACTATGTGAAAACTCAGGTTTAGCATTTTTTAATACTCAAAAAAAAAAAAAAAGTTTGTTAAAATTACCCCAAAATAATGACTATGCATTGGGAGCTATAATTCAAAAAATCTTGGGCATCACCAGTCAAATGCATGAATATAAGTGCCCAAGTCCCAAAGTGGGATTCTGAAAATCCTTCCTTTTCATGTAGGCCAGAGATCCTACAGTTGTGATTCCATCTGTGCAACTTCTGTAACTGCCCCATTCTGAACTGCCCCAGTTGTCACAGACCAGAGAAGGCAACAACTGGAAGTTTGCTAGTATTCAAGAAATAGGCTTACTTATAAGACTTGACATTTTGTCACTCAGACATTAAAAAAATCAACACCCAGACCACTCAAAAGGACAAGGCTCCTACAAGACAGGTGGGATGGAAGTCAGCATTTTGCTTTCAGAATAGTTCTTTCAAAAATGTTCACCTCAGACTGCCATCATACTACAGTAGGCACAATTGCAGTTCCTTTTCTAGGCAATGTACAGGTGCCATAGACCTACAGTTTGCCAGGGCAGAGTTGCTTGTGAGTCTATGTTAGGATGAGCTATGTCAAAAGGACACTTCTGAGTAGGACTGCTCACACCAAATAGTCTGAGAGGCAGAGGCCAGACAGCAACAAGTCTTCTGGCTTCCCATTTTTACCATTTTGAATGCAAGCAGGAACAACCTCAGTTCTTAATTAGAAAAAGACAACTTCAGGTTAAAAATCTCATTTTTAACCTGAGCAAGACAAATATTCAGAGCAAGACAAATATTCTTCGCAACCACAGTGGTCAAACACTGGCACAGGTTGCACAGACAGGCTGTGGGATATCCATCCTTGGAGGTATTCGGAATTTGATTATAAAACGCTCTGAGTAACCTGAGACATGTTCAAAGTTGGCTCTGATTTAAGTGGCAGATCAAGCCTGATAACTACCAGATACTATCCAGAACAAATTCTTCTATGATTTTACATCTGAATAATTTATACATTTTTTTTAATTAACTTCATTACATTCTTACAAGTACAAAGCATCTCTGGCACACTTTGCATTCTGTTCTACTCTGCTCCGCTAAACAGATCATAAAGAAAAGAAAGAACAAACTCTGCCTTAAACAGTGTAGTTTTTGAGGCACTAATCTTGCAAACATCATTAGCAAGAAACAATCTTCTCATTACTGCTGGAAGAATCAACTATTTACATCTCAAGTACTTATTAGGTCCTCCTAAGACGTGTTGTTTTGTTTTGCCTTGTGGACAGAGTGAAAGAGGAGAGGGAGGGGGTTCTCTGCCAATGTCCCTCTGCAAGATGCTGCTGGTTTCAGAAAAACTGTGCTAATTGGAGAATCTGAGAATTGGATCCAGAAACTGATGAAGCCCGTTTCAGATCTACCACAACACAGAGATTACTGCAAAGAGCATTGTTTGGTCAGTAACACTCATCATCTTCCCACTTTTCAGAAATAAGATAAATNCAAATAGTCTGAGAGGCAGAGGCCAGACAGCAACAAGTCTTCTGGCTTCCCATTTTTACCATTTTGAATGCAAGCAGGAACAACCTCAGTTCTTAATTAGAAAAAGACAACTTCAGGTTAAAAATCTCATTTTTAACCTGAGCAAGACAAATATTCAGAGCAAGACAAATATTCTTCGCAACCACAGTGGTCAAACACTGGCACAGGTTGCACAGACAGGCTGTGGGATATCCATCCTTGGAGGTATTCGGAATTTGATTATAAAACGCTCTGAGTAACCTGAGACATGTTCAAAGTTGGCTCTGATTTAAGTGGCAGATCAAGCCTGATAACTACCAGATACTATCCAGAACAAATTCTTCTATGATTTTACATCTGAATAATTTATACATTTTTTTTAATTAACTTCATTACATTCTTACAAGTACAAAGCATCTCTGGCACACTTTGCATTCTGTTCTACTCTGCTCCGCTAAACAGATCATAAAGAAAAGAAAGAACAAACTCTGCCTTAAACAGTGTAGTTTTTGAGGCACTAATCTTGCAAACATCATTAGCAAGAAACAATCTTCTCATTACTGCTGGAAGAATCAACTATTTACATCTCAAGTACTTATTAGGTCCTCCTAAGACGTGTTGTTTTGTTTTGCCTTGTGGACAGAGTGAAAGAGGAGAGGGAGGGGGTTCTCTGCCAATGTCCCTCTGCAAGATGCTGCTGGTTTCAGAAAAACTGTGCTAATTGGAGAATCTGAGAATTGGATCCAGAAACTGATGAAGCCCGTTTCAGATCTACCACAACACAGAGATTACTGCAAAGAGCATTGTTTGGTCAGTAACACTCATCATCTTCCCACTTTTCAGAAATAAGATAAATCAAGACAAATCTACTGTATCTCATGAGAAAAATCCAGCGGTTTATTAAAAAATGGCTCTTATATATACATTCAGAAAGGCAGTTTCTGTAACTAAGCTTTTAAAAAATCTGCTTTCACATGGATGTGGGAGTATTCTTCCTAAAACAAACCTCTATACAGCCCTTAAAAAAAAAAAATCCAGAGGAAGGCATCCTAAGAGGGAGAAGTATTCTGACAATAGAGACAAGGGAAGATAAAACTACTGGAATCATGTTTATTTTACATTTATCATTGAATTCTGCATGAGACACATTATAAGTGGTGAATTCCAAATTCCTGAAAACCCAGTTTAGAACTGGCCACAATAAGAAAGGGCCAAAAAGTATGGAGTAATGTTCACTGCTTGATCAGGAACACAGCTGTGAGAAACAGCCATGCCATGCTCATCCACTCCTTGTTTCCGGGCAGATAGATGGGTTGGAGCAGACCTGCCTCTTTAGCTTGTCCTAAAATGCTTGTTTCATATTTCATCCGCTCCTCCTTTTCCACTTCATTGCAGGAGAACCTTTCCCAGTCCTTAAACCCTTCAGATAGGTACAGCAAAATTCATCTTCCTTGCTAAGAGGCCTTGAGATGGTTTCAATTTGGCATTAGTGTAAATGTGCTAAAAATGTTCTTTCAGCTATACTGGCTGCAAAACAGTTTTTAACATCAATGTAAGTAAACCAAATTCCTCAAGGGTATGGATGGTGCAGACAAATATTTTCACAGCTATATATTCTTTGTGTCATCACAGGAAAGGGAGCCTGAGAAGAACAACTCAAAAAAAGGTGTTTTCTGAAGGAGAAACAAAGATTTACACAAAATAATCCCTTTATTTTAGAATGTAGAATTGATACCATGAGTTTGCATAATTATTTAATTTAAATATGCAGGGCTTCAACCACAGTTGATCAAATACCAATATAAAAATCTAGACACTTCAGAAATATAACACAGAACAAACATCACAAAAGTGGTTACTTAATACTTTAACTACAGATGCTTTGCATGCACTATCTATGATGAATAAGTGCTAATGGAAAAGTGCAAACTGCTCATTATCCCATTAGTAGCTCTTCAGCAGTTAAAAAAAGAGACACAGCTTCTCTGGTGACAGCTACTGTGGCAAACAACTGCCAACTCAGGGGAAAGATCCGCTGGTGAGTTGAAGGCAACCTTCAGGCAGACTTCACCATCATCGTGGCTTAGAACTACTTCTGATTCCAGATACTGGCAAAAGGGTGGGGTTTTTCACGTATTTTCTGAAAAAAAGTTATCACTGCTTGTACTCCCATTTAATTTGGTTCTCCAAAGGAGAAAATTTCTATATATTCTGAATTAACACCATTTTAAGAAGCAAAGAATCAGGCTTTGAAGCATTCACCAGGAAATTATTTTTTCTCCTAACTAGTGCAGGTTACATTCAGCTGCTAAAAACTGTTTTCTCCCATTTCAGAAGCCTTCAAAATAAAAAGCCTTTAAAGCCGTTTAGCATTCTTATAACATGTGGAGATTTCCAAACGGGTGCTAGCTGACTAGTGCCAACTACCATCCACACTATACAGTACTCTACAGATATACAACAGTGGGTTTTGCAGACCTATCGCAGGCGCTTTTTTAGAACAAAGACTCTTGAGCTCTCCAGTTCCAAGGCTGGCAATTACATGACCGACAAAAGGAGGTGTTCCCTAAGTCTCTCCCACACCACCATAAACATATAAAATTCTGAACTAATACCGAAAGGCTGGTATTACAAAGCCAAATGAGAAATTTGAACATTGAAATCCCTTCAAGAAAATCTAACCTAATGTGCTCCTTCACCAACAGGATATATTTCTTCTTTTACCTCTAACCTTGTGCCTTGTCATCATTACTAAACAACACTGTAGCTTCTATTGTCTTTTTCTTTGCATTTTTTCGCAGCTGATATATTATTCAGCATCAGGATTTACAAAAGATTTCAGCTAATTAAATTCTATATTGCCATCTAGTAAAACAGATTATTAGAGCTTAGATTTGCACTGATCCATCTCAATTATTGTAGCTATGTTTCTACTAGGTCCCCTTTTAAATTTTTCTCAAATGGTTTTCTCTTCCTGAATTCTCAAAAAGGTAGGCACAAATGGTGTTCACATTGAATCAGAACTAAAATAAGACCATGACTAGAACAAGAATTCCTTTGCCCTGAGCTCTACCTGATGCACCTTCCTTCTCCTTCACCTCTATGGTGACAATATACACTCACTTCCCTGGCAGTCATGCTTTGCCACAGTGCAGCTGCTGGGCTGGGTGAACAGCCATAGAGCCATGCAGCAGTTAGAGACTTTTGTTCTATTTGCTATCCCTCTTCCAGCACAGTAGCACATGGGAAAGCTGCCTTGCAGTGTGGCCCTATGAAGAGCTCATCACCCCACGCGGAAGCATGACCTATGACAAGGTCTGGAGAGGTGCTCCGGCAAACAAGGCATGAAACACTTCTTCCAGTGAGCCTTGTGGCTGCACCTGGCCCTGCAGACTGTAATTAGCAATTAATATGGATTACAGTAAATCCAGGTAGTGCTTGAAATTCTAATCCTGCAGAATACGTCATGTGAGCATTAGTACCGTTACTCCAGTTTTACAGCTACCCCTGTAATTCTGTCTCACTATGACGCGCTTCCTGAGGTGAACTGCAAGAAGCTGCACAGCAGAAACTGCGTAACAGAAGCCCTAACACCATCTGTGGCAGCTGGGATTTTCCACATTAATATACCATGCAGATTCCTGGCGGATGTAACAGACCTTACTTGACTCATCAACGCAGCAGTGTCACTGGCTGAGGTTCTGTAACTACAGATCTTTGCACTCTGTGTAAAGTCTTCATGATTTAATCTGGAACCACACTAGTCTGGGAGGCCATGAATCCATGCTGGAAGAAGGTTGGATAGTTACCATTAGTTGCCAGCATGGACTGTGACCAGTGCATAATTATTTGATTCTTGTTGTCTCTTGTTACTTGCCACCACTCTCCACATATACACTGAGTCTTCAAGAGCCTTTTGACATTATGCCTACCAACCCCATTTTAGCAGAAGGTTGGAGAAAATTCATGGTATCTTATGGCCTTAGTTCACGTGTCTTGCATGCCCTCCAAGTAAACACAGCAAGATGTCCATCATACCTCAATCATTTCAATTTTTCCAGGATTACCCCTGCTTGCTGGAAAAAGAGGAGAAAAATGTCACTTAATAGACTTGGCCTTTTACTTAGACTTAAGAAGGGAGTTTAGATGTGCCTCTACACAGTTTCCAAATTGTCTCACTTTAAAGCAGATGGCCAGCTGCCATTAAAGTGCATTAACATTATAGTGAGAGGTGGACCATGGCAATATAACAGTAAAAGAAAAAACATCCCTTAAGTACAACGGGATCAGACTGACCCAACCTCTCTGCAGTGTGAAAACACAGCCTGCTTGGTAGATGATTTGTCAAGTATATTTTCCTGAGGAACTATCAGTGGTTTCTTAGTACACAGTTATGGAAATCACTGAAAGTATTATGCAAAAATAATGAAATTTAGTATGCAATCTGAGTATACTAACAGTATTCATGCCATTCTTTCTCCAATTCCAGATTTTCTAATTATATGTCCAAAAAGAATAAATTTTTATATATGAGGTAAATAATGGTAAACTAATAGTGTCTGTTACTTTAATTTACACTTATAAATTGGCAAAATCAAAGAAATCAAACAAAAAAAAGGATATTTGCCCACATCATATGCCTGGTTGTAAAAAAACTCTTTATATCCACTAACTTTAGGGTCTTTCTCATGTAACATCTGGAATCTTAAAACAAGTCTAGAGGAAATTATCTTTAAGATTCTCTTTGCAATAATTTTTAGCATTCTGTAGCTGAAGAGGTATTCTGCACTGAGTGTTATGCTTACTTTAAACTTTAGTACTTCTGACGACTAAAACTTGACACAAGCTTGATTAGCCTAATTACCTAGGTCTTTTGGTGCATTTGTGCTATTGCACCATAACTCCAGTTTTCTTTCTTTTTATTTCCTCGGTAAATCTGTCCACTCTGAAAGTAAATTCTCCTTTATGTTGTCTACATGCACAGAACACTCTGGTTTACTTGTATTCATATTCCTTTCTCCTTAGTAGATTATTTGTGTTGTTCACACACAGAGCATATACTCTTCTCTCATTCAATAAAGTATACTTATCTAGGGTACAATAGATATGGTTTGAAATCAACTTGTGCCTGGATGGATTTAGATATATAATTCTGCCCCCTTTACTGACTCCTTTAATAATCATGTTCAAATGCTTAGTGATTCAAAGCTGTAGCAGGCGAGGTTCAAACTCAAAAGTAGAGAGCATTTATTTGCCAAGATGGAATCAAGCAGTGAACAGGCTTCCTGAAGAGGTGGTCCATGTCCCTAGACTGTCAGTGTTTAAGAGGCATTTGGGCAATGCCCTTGATAACATGCTGCAACTTTTGGTCAGTCTTGAAGTAGTCAGGCAGTTGGACTAGTTGGATTGTACATCACTTCCAGCTAGAACTATTCTATTCTATTCTATTCTATTCTATTCTATTCTATTCTATTCTATTCTATTCTATTCTATTCTATTCTATTCTATTCTATTCTATATTATGCTGACAACTGCTGTTGCTAAATGAATAGATGACAAAGGTGCTTAGTCTTCTTTGTTAAAACTGTTCTGCGTGATGTAAACCAACTAAAAAATCATTGGGTCAGATAAAGAGAAGAAATATAAGTTTGAATCTCTATCACTAGTGAAAGATTCCTCTAGACAGAGGGAGAAACAGGCTTAATCTCTGCCTTGGTAAAAATTACATACTTTATGTTGAGGTTGTCTTCCATCTACCTTTTCTGCCAGTCAAGTTGTGAATTCTGCTAGCATAAAATAGATACAGTGGGGTAAAATTAAGAATTTCTGCTTTAATTTAAAATATGTATTTCTATCATGTTTCAAGGAAGCTGTGAAAGCAAGCTAGTGTGAGAGGAAACAGAAAGGATAAAGGAGTACTAAATTCCTAACCTTTGAATCCCTGCTGGTAATTTAACAGCATCAAACAAAAAGCAGCTGCCACGTTCCCTAGTTACATTAGGTGGCACCATCCTCACAGATTTATTGTTTATGTAAAAAAAAGCTTTAAAATATTAATTCTGAAATTATGTTAATTAATTCGAGTATGAAATATCTTGATAAAGTTGATGCTTGATTTGCAACTAATAGGAACATCTGACATTATTTAGACAAGGAAGAGTACTCAGTTTCCGTGTAAAAGAAATCTCCATTACTGAAGAAAAGGTGCAAGGAATAGCTAGCAGGAAAGCAGGAATGCTGATGGATTTACCCGTAAACCTTGCTCTGTAATAGGCTTATTATGAAGCAGTTCACGCTTCATCTCTAAACAGGTTCTGTTCCCAGAAAAATAATAGCTAAAACCCCCTTATGATTCAACTTATTTAGCTGGGTTATGATAGTGTGCCAGGATCTTTTCATTCTTCACTTATTAATGGAGGAATTTCTCAAAAAAGTTCAGAATTGCCAATTCCACTTTGCAACATTCATCACTATTACACAGTGTGATTCTCCTTGTGTTAAAATGAAGTTAGAACTTTTAGAAATGGAATGAAGGAGAGGGTAAGTGGTGACAGCAACCAACATCAAATCCAATTAAGATCAGCCTCTTCTCAAATCAAGTCTATGTCAGGCAAGGCATAGACTTAGGCATGGATATCCAGCGTCTCTAGGTGGTGTCCCCAAACCAGTGGAAATAAGTAAGAATGTTTACTGTCTTTTAAGGGAAAAACATTAAAATCAAACCCTTCATATATTCTTAAACATATTTCTGCTAAATGTTTTCTCTTTGATGCATATCAGCCCTTTGTAACAGTGTTCCAGCTGGCTGTAGTCCTGCTTCCATGCTGTTAACTTGCCATCATAGCTGAAAATCTCATTAGAAATAAATTCTCACAAGACTCATGACACTAGTGCTCCTGGTCTTGAGGAGAATTCTTGTAAGAGCTAAACTTTAAAACTCAATGTTTAGTTTTACCAAATTTGGAAAATTACATACAGTCCCGCAGATAGAAACATGGATATGAACTGCCTAAATATTTTAGGACCTCAAAAGAGAAGTGACTTTCTGTTTCATTGTTCCATCTCTACGTTAACATACTAGGAACTCATTAAATCAGTTTAAGTAACCTCTTTGTCATGGCCTGAGTAGCTAGAACCAAATTTATAAAGGCAAATAGATGCTATTTGAAGTTTTCATCCACGTACCCTACTGCTCTTATTGCTGATGATCCTCTGATACCAAATTTCACCCCAGTGTGAACTCATGCCATTTACCAATACCCACAGAGACAGGTGACCCAAACAACCTGTGATGAATATCCCTCTACTCTGTTTATGTCAACACAAAAAAACAATGACAATTCAAAGTTATGACTTTGGGTAGGTATTTAGGTGGAAAGCATGTTAAAGTACAGAAGGCCCTAAATACCTAGCCATGAATATATTATTAAATCTATCACAGTATTTCAGTACTAAGTAAGACTGGACTGATTATAGGACATACACACACTGTTTTCTTGCACATATTGCTGTTTCAGAGATCAATTAAGCATGACTGCTCTATTTATTAAAACAAAACCAAGACCTTGTCTCAAATAACAGTGATAAAGATTAGAAAATATTGCAAAGTAACTGAGTATGCTTTTTGTATTGCTCTGAAAGAAACTACATTGGTGTCACTGTTAAAGCGTTTTCAAAGATGTGCAGCAAAATCTTGCTGAAAATGCTTTTAGACAGCAAGGGTTACCAGGTCACTCTAAAGTTTCTTTCTGAGTCCCTACTGTTTGTAAGAGCTTTTACAGAGCAGATATAATGGGATTTTCAGTCAGTTGGAGAATGGTAACATGTAGCTGAATAATGCATGGCATTTATACAAGTTACAAGTAATCTGGATATATTTTCAATAGAGCAAACCACAGTAGTCCTGGAAAACAGACTGACTCCCATACACCTGTGTATTTCTTACACACTTATTGGGGTAATAATACAGTCCACACCTAGAAGGCGGAGGAAAGAATCAGAGGCTTGTTCCATAGTTTATGCTACTGGGACTGTATCTGCACCTGTAAAAACAAGGCTTGTCTATAAAAAACCAACCATATCAGTTAAAAGCAGTCAATACATACAGCAACATGTACTGCAGTACAGAATATAGTGAGTGTTTCTTCTTGATGCAATTTTGCACATTTACTTGAGCCAGGTAATAGAAGTTGATTTCACAAATGTAATTTATCATTTGTCCTAGTGCTTCAAGCAAATATCCTTGAGGCTGAGCCACTGAATGAAATACTCACTACCTACTGGAGGTAGGAACTGGACAAAGTGAAGCTGAGTGTGCTGCCTCTTATGCCTTCTAATACACATATTTAGCGCTTCTACCTTAACCACTGAAAGACCACTGGGTCAAGGCTATACAAATAGATTCATATATTGTCATTGCTGTTCTTTTAAGCCATGAGGATGATTTAAACCATAACGGGCATTCCAACAATGGTATGGAAACTTCTATGTGCACAACAGATGAATGGATTGAAGGCACACCAAAATCAGTTTGGGAGGCCCTTTAGTAATGCACTTGTGGCCCATCATCCTTCCTTGCCCATAGGGAACTGTGTTTTGAATGCTCATGTTCAATGCTCACGGCTCAGAACAGGCATGGGACCATTCCTAAGAAATGGTTTAAATATGCCAAACCCATTTGGGAAGGCATAAGCTATTAAACATAAGAGCATGAGTCAAACAGTTCCAATCAACCTGAGGATTCAAGAGTTGTTCTTGGCTGTATTTATGTACTGATTTACATTTAGTCTGACAGTCCAGTGTGGGTAAAGGAGGAGATGGTGTAGCACAGAGGAGGCTATCAAATGAGTGGCTCCTATGAGCTCTGCCATAACCCTTTGAAAGAATTTGGTTGCCAGATCATTTCCTGCAACTCTGAAAAGAACAGTGAGGGACTCGCAACTCTGTGCCACAGTGCAGACGTCATCACTTAGCACATTTTGAATCTGTGTAAGCTTCTTGTAATAAGCTGAACAACATTGGCATAGATTGTTAAATAAAGGCATAGTATAGATGTAATTTCTGACTGATCTTCCTCACTGCCTTATCAGGCCAGTTCACACCTAATATGTCTTCTCCAAGCAGATTAGTTGCAGTGCCACAGGCAAGTTTTCTTTCCCATATCCAGTCCAGTGGATATGTGGATATCTACAGGGTAGAGGGAGGTATTTGTGGTTCAAATTTCCACTCACAAATAACTCCCTCTACTCTGTAGATATTTCTAATGGTGAATGAATACTTTTCGTAGACACTTTCGTCTTCAACAAGTACCTGACCTTGCTACTGATTCAGTGTCATTTAGAAGACAATTTTTTTTTCCAGTGATCCATACAGGGGGTTGATCTAGTTGAGCATAAGAACTCTAGATGTAGGAGCCTGAGGCAAAAGTCATTACAAAAACAGCAAAGAGGAGTCTGACCTGCATTGCAGTGAAGACTCCAAGGCAAACTGCATGGACAGAAGTGCTCTGCAATTCTTTCTTTTTCTCAGCTAAGCACTACTCTATGTTGCTTCCCCTCCTAGGCATAAAAAGCCTGTATAGGGTTAAAAGTGTTCCAAGACATGAAAAGATCTCCTGAGTTCCCCCAAAGTCAGTGACAGAAGCATATTCATTCTGTGAGAAAAGTACACATTATACACCTGATCAGCCAAGGGTAAAGCAACAGCTTAAAGTAACAATGAAGTTTGCAAAGTTTTTGTAGAAGATATCTAAAAAGCTTAAAGCTACAGCTTTCTCACAACTTTCCTGAACCTGTATGAACTGCAACTGACATAATCATTACAACTTCAAAAAAAATTGGGAGGATTTTCACAGGTAGGAAGGAAGGCAGGCTTATTTTTGACATGAGACCTATCTCTCTACCAAACTTAAAATACCTGCAGGGTGATGCTGGAAAATTTTACAGAATAGACCTCAAAGTATTAACACGAGCAAAGTGGCACTTTTTTTCCTAGGATCATTTATTGAAGGAGCTGAATTATTTGGCTGAAATATTCTGGAATTCAGTCAGAGGCACAGGAAAGATACAAAACATCTTGGCTCAAACTTGGTGCTTCAGAAAGGTATAAACAACTGAAATTATTATTGTATAATGGGAATGGAGGCTGTTTTCAGTGGTGTCCTCAGTGGTGCATACCGAGTGGTGCTGCTTGCACCATATGTAACAGACACGCAGAGTTCTCACCCTGCTGCTTCTCTTTCCATTATTGCAGCATGGAAAATGATCTTCCAGTAGAAATACCAGACTAGTGTAAAAGGTCATTAGTGACCCATTCTATATAATATTCATTTATGCTCCACTTAGCATTCCATTTTAATTAGGAGCTCAAGAAGCAACCAGGAAATAAGCATCATCTGAGGGCATTCCTAACATTATTCTCTAGGACATCTCCAAAGTAGACCACAATCCTCTCAGCAGCCTAAGAGACAAGAAAAGATTTGAGAAGCTAGAGGTGTACATCAGTCTTTCCTGTATGCCAGCTGAAGCTAACACAATGAACATACCACTATGACTCAGCAACACTAAACCTGCAATTTCCTCAGGCTTCGGGCATTTGACATTAGAATGACTCATTGTCCATATGGAGAGTCGAGGACTCATTTGTACAACTGCACCAGAACACCTTTAAAAGAATTTAGGGAAATAACTGTAGTTCCAAGGTGTTCTTTTTCTTATAACTTTTCTTAGTTATTTCAGTAACCTCTCTGTGATTGTTTCAACAGTGAGATAACAGCTGCTGGTTGTGGCTCCACAACTCTTACAAAACACTATTGCATCTCTTCTTAGAAGTTCTCATGGCACTATCTTTCCACCAAATCTTTGATATTTGGCAATACTAAAACAACTAACACACAAATATGTTACTGTAGGGGGTCATCACTGAATTGTGGAGAAAGGGAGCTGAGCCATATCCTACAGGCCTGGGCATTTTACATGCCTAGGAATGAGAAGCAGATCCCACTGCACCCGAAGAACAGCCTACCTTCAGCACCAGAGCAGCACCATGCTTCCTGGGACAACCATGCAGAGGGCTCGAGGACCTCCCAGCTCCAGTGAGGAGCTGAAATTAAAAACATGTGCTAAAACGAGCAAATCTCTCCATCCATGCTTTGAAAGGAGGCCACAGCTATCCATCCTCAATCAAGAAGTGCCACACAGAGCACAGATCTATTCCACAGAGGAACCACTGTTTGTTACTCTTTCTCCATCTAAGCATTAGCACATGGACTGATATTCCCACAAAAAATAACAGACCCTCATTGTCCAAAGGTCAGCTACATCAAGCTTTGACATCAGTGATGTGAAAAACAAGAGGGCTCAAATCTGATGGAGGTTCTTAAACTGTCACATAATGAAAGATTTCAGTCACCTTTTCAAACCAATAGAATAAGTACCTACAAAACTAAAATGTGAATATAATATCACTTAGGTTGCAAGTTCTTTTGCTGTCATTTACGATTTCAGCCATACAACTGTGGGACTGCAGCTGATGTATGACCATCCATTGGGAAATGCAGGCTGAAGAACTGAGGTCTGACACTGGAAGATAGGAAACATCAGATAAATTATTTCCTGGCAACCTTTATTCTGTTCCTTGTGTAATTGTATTCCAATACAGTCTTTAATTATGTAATCATATCCTATTCTTCCTCCTTTTCTTTTTCTAATTTTTAATTCAGAAAATTAATTCCCATGGTAGTTAAATTAAGGTCTCAGAGGCAACTCTTGGTTGTGCTGATCCCTAGTTTCTGTGCAAGTTGATCTTTCATCCTAAGCTATATTTTTTGCGGGTTTGGTTTTTATTACATGTGAGTTTTTATAAACAGCTAACATCAAAGTTAGGTGAATTTTGAGTGTCTTTTTACCACAGCTTTGCAGGTGGCTAGCAGAGGCACTTTTTGCTTTTTGTGCATCCCAGGCTTGAACAACAACACGTGAAAACTTTCAATGGTTCATTGGTCTGTTTCCAGAAGAAAACTGTTTCTACTAAACACTTAAACGTGATAATTTCTCATGTGGGATAATTTCTCATTTGCACTGAAAATTGTGGGGAAAAAAAAGGGATACAAGCAGCTGAGCTGCAGTTCCCACAAGACATGAAAGTAACATTCAATATAAAATCCCCATAGTTTTAAACATAAAAGTTTGAGGTTGAAAACTGATGAGGTTGAACTCACACCTAAAGCATTCAGTATTTCACTGAAAAGCCAATATGTTCTTCAAGAAAACAAAATCAATCCTCCTACTAATTCTGATTCCAAGTGGCAGCCTGTACTATGTGAAAATGTTACCAGGCAATGGTAACAGCAGAGAACAAATAAAACAAAATTCTCTTCTCAGTGTACTCTAACTTCCATATGAATTTTAAGAGAAGAAACTGTTTGTAGTTTTGCTTACTTAGCATGTATCAGCTCCTTTCTTTATAGTTATAATGAACTTTTAGAGGTGGGATGACCTCCCTGAAGAACACTATATTTCTGTCCCTG
>VZTH01001482.1:3067-30496 GCA_013397815.1 Aleadryas rufinucha
CCTTCCCAAACCTTCCCTTCCCAAACCTTCCCAAACCTTCCCTTCCCAAACCTTCCCAAACCTTCCCAAACCTTCCCTTCCCAAACCTTCCCTTCCCAAACCTTCCCAAACCTTCCCAAACCTTCCCTTTTCTTTTGTCTTTTCTTTCTTTTTTGTTTTTTCTTTTTCACATGCTTTGCTCTTCACCTTTATTCTTTGTCTTTTGAACATGAATCTTTCTTTTTGACAATATTATTAACTTCATTTTAAGTGGGTTTTTGTTGTTATTGTTGGGTTGGGATTTTTTCCCTGTTCTGATTTCTTGGTTTTTTGGACATCTTGTACTCTTATGGACATTGATCTTACACAACTGTACATTATTTGGCTGAGATTTTGTAATATCATTCTTTTCCAAGCAAATCCAATAAAATCAGAGCATTTTGCTGCAAATATATCAAATTATGCTCAGAAATATTCTCCAAAGGAAAAAATGGAAATATAAGACTGATATTATCTGCAAATCAACTGCTACCTTTATAATATTCAATACATAATTATCCCAGAAATGAGCTGTGTGTTGTCCACAGCTTGGGAGGTACTGTTTATGCCGTTGAGGGTTTGACCAACTAAAGTATCTCCCCTGACAGCTACTGCATACACTTAAGTTCACGGTGGAATTAACACATTTAATATTTTTGTAAGGAGATCTAATAATGCAAGCTGAAAGAAGCACATTATTTTCACTTTTAGAGATGACACCACCTGTGAAATAAAAGTTACTTGAGTAACATCTTACCAGGAATGATCAAAGGTCATGGCAATGGATACAGTAGTACAATTTGTTTTGGTTTAATAACATACAGAGTATTGTAGTGTCTCAATGAAATATAAAATATATCTTGAAAGGCATTTCTCATGCAGATGTAATCAGCAACACAGATAACACAGAAGGTCTGTACAAGTGTTTTTAGGGAGTTGTGTAAAAAGGGGAAGCAAAATAAATTAAAGGAAAAAGAGGCATTCTCTGAAACAAAATAAACACTTCCCAAATTAAATTAACATCATTAAAATAACTTGGTAACAGTCAGATAGTTAAACCTACAGATTTTACAAAGTCGTGTATGAGATTATAGTGAAATGTGACACTTCAGGTAGCTCTGACAGAATTTTCTATTTTCAGACAAATCAGCCTTTTGGTTTTATTTAACACAGGTGACTGAAGTTTTGGCAAGTACAGGACTTCTCATACAACAAAATCAGTAATCACAGGTTCCATACCAGAGAGGAGAACAGAAATGATGGAATACCATAGTTACTTGCAGCAGTCTACTGTCAGTGGGAAATGCATTGTTTGACTCTGCACCATGGCAGAGGATTCTTTGAGAAATAGCCAACCAGAACTGAGCTTCAGTCGGTGTCTTGCTTTGGTGTGCCCTCTATTAGAAAACCAGTGCTCACAGTTGTGCTGTCAGGTGCACCCAGCACATGGACTTCATACCAGGTGTCTCTTGTGCAGCCCTTTCCAAAGCTTCAGCTCTCTCTCACTGGAAGATAGCCTCTATTTCCACTACAGTGTTCACTGTAGTAATACACTTAGGATTGATGAAAAATCACCCATGCAGAAAGTACCCTTTTAACAAATCAGATGTATCATTTCCATGCAAAGAACTGAAAAGTACAAATCAGGCGTATTCTCAGTACAATCCTGTGTATTTATAAAGAATGTACATGGAACTTCTTTTTGTTGAAAACAGTAAACAGCTGTAAGAACAGGAAGGTTTTTGAAGACAGTCCTCCACATAGCCCTGTGTCTCAGCAGATGCATTTGCCAGCAGTTACCCAGGAAAGCCTCAACCTGCTGGGCCCTGCTAGCAGCTTGTGCCCATGAGCACTGACTTCCATTGTCTCTGGCAACCTTAATCCGAACTCCATTTTGCCTCCTTCCATTCAGCCTGCAAGAATAACTAACGTGCCAGTCAGTTTTATTGCCTGTCCACAGAAGGCACGACTGACAGAAGCCAGCATCACCTTCCAGCAGGACAGTGTTTTTATAGGAACTTGCTGAAAGCACTTACATGCTAATAAAACTGGAAATTTATTTAGTGAAAAGATATCCCTGAAGATTGTGTCTGCATTGATTTTTTTTTCCTCCCTTGTCCCATTTCCTTTATTTACTAAAAATGTTTATTTATTTACCTCTGGAGGAAGTAAAAACAATCTATTCTGTATGTGAATGTAATATTGTTCTGTGACGAGGCTTCTTACTTTAGGAAACCCAATCCTTGTTCTCTTGGGTGCATTCTCTGTTCTTTCCTCTATTCTTTCTCATACAACAGTGCATTAATACTATCTGACAGAGAAAAAGGAAATTGCGTTATGAAGCCTTTTCATAAGCATTATTTTTCTTACTACTAAATGATTACTAGAGAGAGGTTGCACTGCAGCCGTTTGGATCGGTTTGTGAGGATCGCTTTTAATTAAGGAATGATACCCAGTTTTACAAGGCAGTTATCCAATTCTTGTGTATGAAACTCTACTGGACCCCTGCAATCAAGGAACTCGACAGGAAAACGTTTTTCTTGTGCCTTTTTCTTCACCTGCTCCCACGTCTCTATTTTAAAGTACTTTATTACTTTTGCAAACTTTTATTTTGCAAACATTTAGAGACTAGTGTAGCTTAGTTCACGGGAACGAAAATCACACAAAGTCCGTTTATCACGTTTGTCAGGGACTTTCGGTTTCCCCGGAGAAACGCTCGGTGGGTACGTGCGTTGCACTGGGAATCCTTAACGCTGCATTGAGACACAAATCCTTACGGGAGCGCGGGGCTCGAGCGGGATCCCAGCCCTGGGGCCCCGCCCCATCCACAAGTCCCGCCCCTCCAGAGACCAGACCACGCCCCCTCCGCGGCTGCTGGGCGGGGCCTCCCGCCGCCGCCGCGTCCCCCCCTCCCATTGGCGGCGGGGGCTGCGCGTGACCGGGCGGCGCGTGACGTAGGAGGAAGAAGCCGCCATTAGGGGCAGTGGGACCGTGGCCGCGGGGCAGGTTCGGCTGCTGTGTTCCTTCCCCGCCTCCATCTCCGCGGCCTCGCCGGTGCCTCCCCAGCCCCGCTCCTCCGCGGGCTCCCATCCCGGTGGGCGGCGGCGGCGCCGCGGTGCGGCCCGTTGATGTGAGGCGTGGCTCGGCGGCCGGGCGCGGATGGCGGCGGGGGCCGGCGCGGCGGCCGGGGGCCGCAGCTTCTCCTTCAAGGTGGTGCTGCTCGGGGAGGGCTGCGTGGGGAAAACTTCGCTGGTGCTGCGCTACTGCGAGAACAAGTTCAACGATAAGCACATCACCACCCTGCAGGTGCGGGCCGGGCCGGGGCGGTGGTGGTGTGGGGGGTCCCGTTGTTGTTCTCCCCTCACCTTGCGCACCTCCTCGGACTGCTGGCAGTGCCTTGTTTACAGCTTAGTGGCAGCCGGAGTCACCGTCGGCGCTCGCTGATGGTTGCTGTCCCCTGCCGAGTTCTCTGGAAGCCAGTTTTCTCGTTCTTTTCACGCTTCAGATCTAAGCTTTCAGTATGTTCAGGCCTCGTTTCTATTTTGCGTATTAACTGCTCCGTTTTTTCCAGTTATGTATATGAATGTTTTCATTTGAGTGTTGGAAAGTATAATGCAAAAGTAACGTTGTTATTGTAATCATTGTTAGTGGACTGATGACTAAGTGTTTCGTATGTGCTGCGTTTCTGTTAATCACAGTCTTCCTCATGTTCTCAAATCCTAACGCTAGCACTATCTAAACGTTACTGTTTAAGGAGAACAGCTTTCACAAAATGGTTTATGAGATTAAGGCTTATGATTTAATAATGGGAAAGATTCTTAAAGCTTAACTGCTTGTCACGACAGCTCCCTGAATTTTGGCTGGATTCTCAATAGTACTGTTTGCTAATTTATAAAGAACTACAAAGTGAATTTCCACTGACAAAATGTGACAGGGTGCCTGCTTGAAAGTAATGGGTGTTTTTCATGACCTACTAGTTTAGTGATGGATGGCATGTATGCCATGGTACAGAATAAACTGCTTATACTGTACATGCTCTCAGAAAACATGTTGACAAGTTTGTGTTGTGAGTGATGTGTTAAGTCTTTCAGGATGTCAGCTTGCATAGGTGGAAGTGTGGATTCAATGTATACTATTCTTAGTTGTTTGGTTTTTTGTTGGTTTTTTTTTTTAATAAAGAAACAAACTCTGCCACTTGGTGGACCAGTAGTGGGTTTTGAACTAATTTTCAGTTTCTTGAAGTAGAGAAGAAATAGCAGGTGATTAAAAAAAAAAGAGAGCTTTAAGGTAGTTATGTGCTATTCCCATGCATTTAGGGGAAGATTCTTGAGTTGTGTATCTCAGAAATAATTAACAGTGAAACTTTCCCTTAAACTAAAGCAGCATTATAGATGCACTAGAAACAATACAGGGAATGTTTCATAAACAGATAATGTAGCTCCATTTTTACTGTGAAGACGTAAAAGGATTTTAGACTTTGTTATCCTGTGTTTGTATTCAGGTTTTGGCTTAATCTATCGGTAGGTTTACTAGGCAAGGTATTTATAGGAAGCTGGTTGTAGCTGCTGTGCCACAGAGGTAATTGATACTTGGTATGCTGCAGAGATGCCTGGTAGCTTGTAGGTGTCAGAGGTGCAGCAGAAGTGTGGCATTGAGCAAACAATCAGTTAAAGTCCATCAAAATGATCATGTATAGCTGAATTCTCATATCCCATGTTGCAAGAGTAGGTCCAAATAGATTGTTATGTGGTGAAGCTTATGTTTGTTGGTTGGGTTTTTTGTTCTTTAAATCTGTAGTGGAACACCTAAAATTATAAGCAAAAAGTGGGTTGGAATACAGACTTGGGTCACAAATATCATAAAACACACCTTTAAGTTGCTCTAAAATGCTGATAGGAAAATGTCTGTAGATAGTGTGTCTCCAGAGCTTTTGGTTTTGACTGTCTGGAGAGGGGTGTATAGAGGAGTGGAAGCATGTGCCCACAGTTCCCACTGAGATTTTGTTTCTCCACCATAACCAGGTTTGTGGTTGCTACCTGTGTCTTTTAACTGACTGCATGTTGTTTATCAAGTTGTTTGCTTTTCTGTTCTGAGCCTCCTTGGCCACATATACATCTTACTGATTTTAAAATACAATGTCAATTGCTGTTGAATCTTACTGTGCATCATGTGCACTTGTTAAGTATTATCTTTATTATTTTTACTTCCCCACATCTTACAGTTCTAGAGCAAAATTGAAGTAAGTTCTTCCACTATTAAGTTAGAAGATAACTTAAAAATAAGATGAAGAGAAGCTAGGTTTCTGATTAAGCAATGAAGTAACATGTTTGCAAAGCATCCTTTGTTTTTTTTAAGATAAAAGGCTTGATCTGATGAGGTCACTTTGTTTCATGGCAACAGTTCAAAGTATTGCACCAAATTCCTTTTTGTTCCAATAAAGCTAAAATTAGATAAATACTTTGCTCCTGGTCCAGCAAAGGAGTGACAATGATGAATCATATGAAAAGATCACTAGATATTGAGACAAGAGGCTCTCCATCCACAGTATTCTCTAACATTTAAAAGGAAAGTATTGCATAGTGCTTTATTCCAGTATGTTTGCAACAAAAACGGTGGTGAGACTGTAGCCTTCTGGAAACTACATCTAGTGATGCTATTCTACTGTGAAGTTATTTTTTGTATACCCAGATAGCAGAGTTTCTTTTGTGCTAGTAACAGAAGACTTCGACTAAAAGGCAGCAGTTTCTCCTCTCTCCACATCCCCCTTCTCTCAATGCTAACTGGAGTGCACTGGAACCTCCTCTGGTTTTGGAGGCTGCTGGTATGTGTTGCTGTAGTTGTGTTAGTATCAAGTCATGTACTTAAGATATTGATGACCCGCAGGTTGAAGTTAAGGTAGCTACTGATTCACACAAGAAAACATCTAGTTAGAACATTGTGAAAAAGCTGATGCAGGAGAAGTAGGGGTTTTTGCATACAATTAATATGATTCATAACCTGTTGTCAGACCTGGCAGGACAGTAAGAATTGGTTCCCATTGTTTGAAATACTGAAGTCAGTGCTCTCATCTTGATACAATAATTATAAGCTATGAATTGATATCAAGTGGACTGTGCTGGAATTACTCCAATAATAAACCTACTGTCAAACTATTGGGTTTTTAAATTGGGTAGATACTTTTTATTATTTAATTACTCAGGATAAATACAACTTCTGAATACTGCTCTCTTAAATGTGTGGGGGATTGCAGAATATCCGACCCTAGAGAGCTGCTGATGTGGCTGTAATCATAGAGTTCCTGATTGCTTTGAGGGACTTGCATGACCTGGAAAATCTGTCTTGGCTATCAAGATAGCCGGGGGTCAGTGGAAGACAACGTAAGGAAGTTCAGTGCTATATGCAGTGTGTGTATGCCTGACCCGCTTCTGTTGAACATGAAGCACTCAAGGGCAGGTGCCACACACCTGCTTTTGTTCAGTGGCTTTCAGGAGAATCTCTTCCAGCTGTGTCTTCCTTGTGTTCTACTCAAGCCCCTTTATCACCTCCTAACAGGACCTGGTGGGCATGTGAAACTGAACTTATAGAAGAAAGAATTAAAAGAAAGAAAATATTTCCTACAGCCACATCAAAAGATTGGAATTTTAGCTCTTATAATTGTATTATCCTTTTCTAAGTGCCTAAGTATTCTTCAGACCAGTCATAAGACAGTAGAATCAAAATATGAAAATTAGAAGCTTACTTCAAAGAGTTGTTTGAAATTACTTATCTTTGAATTAACTGTGGTCCCGTATATTTGTGAGCTTTTGAAAGTCCTAGCAAAAATGAACTGTCATAGTAATTAAAATAATATGGAAAAGAGTTACTGATTGTAAATCAAGTCAGAACTCAGACTTGCAGTACTCAATTCAGTAATTTTTTGGGAGATTAGAGAAAATGTTGAAGCTTTTTCTGTGTGTAATTACCTAATGCCCTGTAGGTAGTCAAAGGCTTTGACTTTGAAACTTGGCAAACTTTAAAGTCTTGGCAACTGACTTTTTCTCTAAGCTATCTCAAAGCAGAAGTTAAGGCTCTTTATGTGTTGGGTTTTCCCAAATTTCTAAAAAGTGCATAGTCCTGCTGTTCACTTGATTGTTTGGGTTTTTTTTTTCCTCCCTCACTAACCTCAGAATGGTTGGGGAGGGGTATGTGTGTGTTAAAAGATATTAGCTGATTTGTCTTTGGCATGTTTGCTACTGTGAATGTAAAATATGTTTAATTGATGGTAAATGCACCAAACTTACCCATACCTACTAATTCATGAGCAGAGCCTGCTAACTGTGTTCTTCAAGTATATGAACAAAATAAAGAAGAATGAACCATTAAATCTGTAATACAGTACTGATAGTTTCTTGCAGCATGTTCACAAAGCTTTCTGCTCATTACTAACCATGACTGCTTCAAATACTAGGTTCCAATCTTGTTATCAGACAAACCTGCTTGTAATCAGAGTATCTGATAGAGGATACTGTCTCTCCTTTTTTGATTATGGGCCTAAGACTTTAGATAGACTAAAACTTAATCATTACAAATTCATTAAGTTTTAATACGGAGAGCACGTATGATAGCCCAGTGCTAAATACCTTTGCCACAGTCTCCTGTGGTTGTGGATATTTTTGCAGGAGATACTAAAAAGCCTTACTTGTATGTAGGAGTCTTCTAGTACTGGGATATATAAAAAATGGAAATCTCTATCTTAGTGATAAAAGACAATATTCCTATCAAAAGCCATAGTACCTGAAGGACAGGTTATACTGAAGCAAAACTTACATGTGTCGATAAACCTACTTTAGTTTTTGCTCTGTCAGATAGGAGATATGCTTGTGCTATTAATTGGGTCATTGAATAAGCTACAATGATATAACATTATGGTACCAAGTTCTGTGTTTTTAAATACAAATCCCCTTTCTGTGAAAAATTTTTCTGCTCAGAAATTGATTCTCAAACACTTGTGTGGAATTCACATCAACTAAGCAGGTTTGGATTGTTGATGTTATGACAAAAGCAAACATTGCTCAAAAGAGCTTTTCCTTTGAGATTAACAGTAGAATATTGAGTACTGTAGTACAGCAGATCAATAAAGTATTGTCAGGTAAGCTTGATTCATTGTGCCTAACAATAGCTTCTCTCCATGTGGCCCAAGTGTTGGTGAATTAAAACTTCTGAAGTTGCCTCTAAGCTTTTGGCTTTTAAATTGTGGTGTAGTAGAACAAATTATGAAGACTACTGATGAGTTAATCCTCAGGGACAGCTGTTTGAAAGCCATCAACTACTTTCTGTAGAGTTTTTAAAGAATGAAAAGTTTTCTGATGCTGAAAATTTACTACTTTTCTGTTAAGCTATTTGTTACAGGTTGGCTGGAGGGTCAAATCCATTTAATATGCATCTGGAGGTTTTTCCAGACTTCTGACTTGTGTCCCCTCACTGTAGGCTCGGGGGTAGTGGAGTGTTAATGCTTTAGTTATGTTGAACACATGGGTTGTAGTGATTAGCTCTTTGCTATCTACTCTTGGAAAGTGTCTGAGTGCTTTTCTTCTGGTCTGTTCCCTCTCTCTCTCCCTCTCTCTCTCTCTGTTCTGTTCATCAGGCTTCGTGGAAAGCTTTGGGGCAAGGTACAACATAGAGATGAAAAGGGTTTTTTTTTAATCATCTCATCTTTGGTCAATCAGATGCCAGAGTTGGTGTTAGGGAAGTAGCTGAAGAGCCGGGAGCTGCTCTAGCAACTGAATGTTGGATGACTTTAACTGTAAAACAGGGAGCAATCCAGAAAGGCACTTTGACAGCAGTTTAGGCTGGTATACATTGAACTGTTGTGGTATTCTGTGTGTGTACTGGTTGCTTGTGTAGGTAAGCAGCAAGCTGGTTCAAGCAGCTCGTCTGGCCCATGGCACTTTCCACACATGTGACTCTTGGTTCTGTGGCTGATCAGTGCTCATACAGAGAGCTCCTCTTGAGCTGCTGCAGTCCAGCCTAAAATAATCTGTGATGAATGTATCATAAAACACCAATGAGTACTGGTTTGAAACCAAATGCAAATTGAGGTAAAACTGAAAGGAAAACTGACTATAATTTAAGGCAAAAGACAAAAGTTAGTCCTTGGCAACTGGTTTGTTTGATATTAACATGTTACTGCTAGTCTTTAGAATGGGGGGAACAGGTTCCTAATGTATCAACACCTTGAGACCCTTTTCTGGTCCATTAAACTTGTATTAAATTATATTCCTTTTTTAGCTGTCGAATTACAGACTTGGTAACAGACTTGGTGGTGTTTGAAAATGTGAATCATGCAAGCTTGGAGAAAACCAGACCTACTCGAGTTACTGAAATTAGACTAACCTTGCGATGTGCTCTGGTCCTGTAAAACATTTCCAGAAGTTAAAGTAGTGGAATTCTAAAGCAGCTTGTATGCTTATTCTCAGGCTTTTCAGATCAAACAAACAAAACTAGAGAACCAAAAAGCAGGTGGAGGTGAGTTGTGGGCTCACTTCAGCAAAAAAGGGAAAAGTTACATACAAGAAAACTTGTGAAATACTAATGTTCCAAGATATTTAGTGATAAATTAAAACAATTGTTTATGGTTCTAGTAGCTTACTAATAGTGAACTACTTTGCCTAATTCCTGCAGATTAAAAATCCTGTTAGGTTGGTTCTTACCCAAACTTCTTGTACTCTTGTGAAATGCTTTGAGTTCAGCTTAGACTTATCAGTGAATTCAGACTCTTTCCACACAACTCATCTTTCCCAAATCATTCAAAACAACTGCAAAAAGATGTAGTAAATGATTTGCTTAACCCAAATTTGTTTAGAATAGACTGCTGGCAAACTGTAGTGAAATGACTAACTGGCTTAGTATTGACTTAGCCTTCTTGCTTACAGAGTCTTTCAATGTGGAAATTTGTCTTTTATTGATTCTGGTGCTTTATTAATAAATCAATCTGAAGTCAAATTATGTGTTTGGTGTGTAAAACTTAACTCTGTTTTGCTTTCCAGGCATCTTTTCTTACAAAGAAGCTAAATATTGGTGGAAAAAGAGTAAACCTTGCAATATGGGTATGTTTACCTTCCTAATTTTTTTCCCCTTATCTAATTAGAATATTTTCCTGAAAAAAAAATTAGTTAGGCTTGCTATATCTCAAGTGTTAGGCACTTCTTAATAAAGTAAAATTTAAAAGTAATAAAGTATTTGGAGTTCCTTGAAGTATTGTTTGCTTTGTCTTAAATGCTAACAAGTGTATTTTAAATGCAGGATACAGCTGGTCAAGAAAGATTTCATGCATTGGGGCCTATCTACTACAGGGACTCTAATGGCGCTATTCTAGTATATGATATAACAGATGAAGACTCTTTTCAAAAGGTACTGGACAGCTTTTATGTCTAAACTGTAAACTGGTTAAAAGATAATCTGTGATACGTGTAAACAGAAGTCTTCTGTTTTCAGCAATAGATATATTATATTTGCAAATGTAGATCATGTAATGGAAGTATGTACCTCATTAGTATTCTTTTGAAGACTGACTTCCCCGCTATCGGGTTATTCAAAGAACTAGCTCAGTTGGTTAGAGCACGGTGCTAGTAATGCCAGAGTTGTGGGTTTGATCCCTGTATGGGCCATTCATTTAGGAGTTGGACTTTCATGATCCTTGTGGCTCCCTTCCAACTCAGAATAATCTGTGGTGTAGCTGTGTGAGTTACCTGTGACAGGCTATAAGTATAAACCTGTACTGTTGTCACGGTATGCCATACTGATCTTTACTATATAAACAAAATTACCAAAAGATATTAAGTGACATGACCTTTTACAGATCTGAGAACTCTGAAATTGCAATACATGATAGTGGAGACATTACATTCTCTGTGATGTTTTGTTCTTCAAATCCTCATCAAAACATGTAATTTGATGGCTAGTTGTTTTATGGCTGTATTAGTTGATCAGTTTGATCAGGTGAGTTTTTTCCACCCTGTGTCAATCTGTGCAACCACTCCATAGGATGTTTCAGCTGAAAACTGGTGATGCTCTTTTCTAAGCAAGTTTGTCTCTGACTAGCTTTTGGCAAAACCAGTTGGACTTCTGTGTAGAGAGAAGTAATTGTGGTTGTATGGGCAAGGCTTGGGTTAGCAGTGATAGAAATAGTGTAAGGGTACAGTTCCACAGCAGCTTAACTAATTTAAATAGTCTGGCATAGGGCAAGTAAAGCACTTGTGCTTGGAGTTAAACACTTGCCCCCACCTGCAGAATGGTGATGACTTGTGGATACTACTTCAACTGGTGCCTTCTCATGCTGAGCCCTATTTAGTCAAACCCTGTGATACCAAAACACAGATAGGTAAGTGTGCAGAAAAAAGAGGGAAGGGTGATTTGCAGAAGTACTATTGTATCATGCGGCCTAACTTATTTTTTAGATTCTTGAAGTGATTGCCTGTCTTCACAATTATTCCCTTAAAACAGCAGTTTCTGTAGTGATCATACAACTTCCAAAGCTTGACAACAGATTTGATAACAGATACCGTACCATGAGCTGAGTCGACATGCTTGTCCCATCTGTTCTTTCAGGAAACAAACATCTGTTACAATCTAACTTGAAAAACTCAGTTCAGGTGCCTCTACCTTTAAAGTGTACCATTTGTGATCTTGTCAGTAAGTGCCTGTTGATAAAAGGTCTCATGTCTAACCTAAAGTGGCCCATGCAGTGAACTTGTTATATTGAGTGTGGTGAGTTATATTTCTTGAGTAATTGAACCATTTTATGTAAGTCATTTGCTCTTAATTTCACCTGTGAAGTCAAACCTGCTGAACAAGAGCTATGTGTAGCTATCTAAAGAATATTTTTCCATCTGTGTTGCTCTAAACATCTTTGCTTTTAGTTTAGAGTAGATGGTTAATGAAGGAAGTGGGATGGTTCTGCATTGCCTAAATTAATAGTATATCAAGTGAAAACAAACTCACCTCTGTTCTTTTTGCAGGTAAAAAACTGGGTTAAGGAATTAAGAAAAATGTTGGGAAATGAAATCTGTTTATGTATAGTAGGTAAGTCTTTTTCAACATGACTGAATTGGAAACATCTCTTTTGATTAATAACATCTTCCAAGTGCTGCTTTGACAGTTTGTACATGTGAAGGGGTAAAGCTTATGTTAGATATTTAAACTGGAGCTAGAAGTTTCAGTAGATCACATTGAGGAAAATAAGAGTTCAATTGAAAAAATAAGCTGTTTAATTATGCACTATCACAATTGTGTGGTACAGACATCTGCAGACTGTAGTTTAACAAAAAAAAATGTATACTATCCTTTCAAGTACTCAAACTCATGGCTTCACAGTGGCATAGACTAGGTGCTTGTCTGTTTTCATTATTAAGTGCTTGCAGGTTGGAGTGAGTCTTAAAGCTTGGCTATTTCAGTGCAAATTAAATGCAACAGAAATGCTGGCTTTAGATATAGATCTGATCTCATTATTAAAACACTTTCATGAGGTTAGATATATGGATATTGTACAACAAGTACTTCTGCAGCACAGGGAAGGTGCTAATAAATTGCAAAAGAAAAGCAAAAGGCTGAATTCGGTGCCTTATATGGAGGCATTTAGCTGTCCTGAGCTCTTTGCAGAAGTAGCACTTCATCTTCATTGCCTGTAAATGCTTGTGTGAAAGGAGATTCTTAAATCATATTGTCCTTGAAATTGAGACCTGTGTAAGAGCTGGTCTTTACTGGGACAGCTTGAGAAAATGGAGTACCATGGTTACGTGTCTGCTTTCTTTTTGGGTAATTTTGGAGTACAAAGTCTTGAAAGATTAACTTTTTTCCAACAGGTAACAAAATAGACTTGGAAAAAGAGAGACATGTTTCAGTGCAAGAAGCAGAAACGTAAGTCACACCTATTACTAATAGAAACAGTCATTGCAGAAATATGCTGGAGTAATAAACTTGTGATGCTGTTAACGTAGGAGCCAGCTAGGCACTGCTGGCTTATGCCTGCCAGTTGTTGAGTGTTCTGTTAGTATCTGAGTCACAGGGTGTCCTGGCTGACCAAATTGTAGCTTGAGAGTTATATGTGATTAAAGTCAACATTTGCAGTTTAAGTCCATTTCTAGACATGAAATTTTCTTAATTTCATCTAGTGTGTTGCATTAGTCCTGGCAGTTTTAAATACAACTCCTTTTTTTGTATTAAATAAGCATGTGTACATTAACTCTGAAGTCAGAATAAAACTTCATGATCATCTTACTCCATGTAAAATGGCTTAGAAAGATTGAGTCCTTTACTACAATGAAGCTCCATATCTGCATTTCTACAGGTATGCTGAATCTGTTGGAGCAAAACATTATCATACGTCAGCTAAACAGAACAAAGGAATTGAAGAACTGTTTCTTGACCTTTGCAAAAGTAAGTATTATCTAATTTTTTGGTAAGGAGCTGATTGATAAAATGCTTCAGAAATGCTTTTAATGCCATATAGAAAAGCTTTAGTGTAAATTACTAGTTAAAACTGACTTCCTTTCAGCCTACTTCAAGCCACATGTGTACTGTAACAGCTCTGCAAACTTGATGTATGGATGCTTACAATATTGCAAATTCATGCTGTACTCCAAAAATGTCTTGGTCGTTTGTTGGAGCACCAACTGCTGTTCCACTTACCATGCATAAGTAGTAACCCAAATCAAACATCATGTTACTGGTCAAGCACTGCGTGCTTCAAACCCCGTGTTTCAACCTCTTTCAAAAATCTTCTCAAATCATGTCAATTACAAATCATAAACTCAAAGCTGTAATGATGCAAATTTTACACAGAAATCTAAACAAATGGTAAAGATTATGGGATGTGGGATGAAAATGCAACACAAATCATCCTATTAGTTGTGTTTCTGTGATAAAAGAATTTAAGGAAAAGGTCTCCTGCATTTCTGAAGGGGTAGTTGGTTGGGGTTTTTTGAGAGGGATTTTTTGGGAGGGTGGACGTTGTTTGTTTGTTTTTTTTAACAGTGTTAATGATATGGGTGGGTAAATCTAGCTTTTGAAGTTGCTAACTCCAGGACACCTGAGGATCTCTAAGGTCTCCCTTAGTTACCAGGAGCTGCTGGATGTTGGGTGCTTTAGAAAAAAGATTTAATATGTTCTTGCAGCTATGCCAAGTGATACCTGAGTACTTAGTTCTGCATAACAAATAGGGGAACCAACCACTCTTGCTGAGCTTTGTGCATATTGTTCAGATAGATTAAGATAGCAGAGTCTTATGTAAAAATGCAGTGGAATGTCATCTAATACACTTCTTTCTTTACAGGAATGATAGAAACTGCTCAAGTGGATGAAAGAGCAAGAGGCAATGGCTCCAGTCAGTCAGGAATAGCAAGGCGAGGTGTACAGATCATTGATGATGAGCCACAAGTACAGAGCAGTGGAGGGTGCTGTTCTTCTGGATAATTATAAAACTGTGCATCCCTGCCCTCTCAATATGAAGACTGCCATATTCCAAGTCACACATTCTTTACCAATGGAGTAATAGAATTAACAGTATTTAAAAATAATCACATGTAACACTGCAGAGACCTTAAGTGCTAAACTAGTGGCGTCTGTGACCAGAGAATTGGCGTTTTCTACAGTGGTTAACAAAGCAATTACCAATGGCCTTTTTACATATTTTTCTTTAATGAGGAATAATATGCATGTAGAAAAGACCTACTTAAAGGCTTCATTTATATTCTTTTAAATCAGATCATTATTTAATAACTTATATACATTGTTGTTGGAATGGTATACGTTTTTGCAGCTCTTTGTATTTTGTGGTAGATGGAATTGTATCACTTCTAAAATGCAAATTGATTTTTTTTAAATTAGCAGATATCTGAAGTAATATTTTTGCAGGGCCTCCACAAGCCTATAACTCAACTACTTTGATATATTCTGTTCATCTGTATGCCAAGCTGATAAAATACATTGTAAATTACATATTAAATATTTTATCTGCTTTTACAGTTGCAGGTGCAGAAATATGTACATCAGTCTTGTCAGTGATCGTGAAGTGAATAAGTCAGTGAAAGATGCAAGCTTTTCATGTGCACTGTTAAATTGCTCATTCTGTTCCCCTACCTGAAAACAGCTTTGTTTTGGGTACATCCGTAGCTACAGCAATTCTTTAATCCATTTCTAGCAAGCAGCAGTATTTAGAGTAACCTCTTACTGGAAGAGAATGCTTCTGTGGACTGCTGTTTAACATTGAGGTGTTTGACTCCCAGCTAAAACAGTTGGTGCATGCACATACTTCTCCTCTCAGAAGATCCCCAGAAAGTCAAAGCAACTTTAGCCCTTATCTGTCTGGTAGCCAGTAAACCAGATGCATGGGAAACTCTTTAGCTGCTTTAATACATTTCTTCCCAAAGACGGCATTATAAACTATTCATGAGCATATTTTTTTCCCTGCAGGGCTTGAGTGAACAATTAATTGGCATTAACTAAGTGCTTCTAATTTGGAGTGATTAAATTAAAGATGTGAAATTTGCCAGATGTAGCTGTAACTTTGGGGATTCTAGGCAGGATTGAATTTAGTCCTAACTTGCTCTTTCTCCTGTCAAGTGTTTTGGAAAAAGCCCACTTAAGTTTCAGGAGGAGGGTTTTCAGAAAAAATGCGTAAACTACTGTCACAAAAGAACAAAAATGATGGTAGCTGGAACTTCAAAATGTTTTGTGCTCTGACTTTTTTTACTTAAGTTGTCATGCTTGGAAAAACAGTAAAGGTGATGTCTATGAGAAAGTAGAATATCCTTGGCCTTCCTTTTTCTGAAAGGTAGATTTAGTATTGCATATGAATGCACTGAATGGTGTGGGTATGTTCTGATACACAAAAAAAGTAGTAGTAATGAATAGGTCTGTATAAGAAGTGTGCTGTCTTCAATCTGATTTTTATTTTCTCTGAAATAGATGGCTTTGATACAGACTGATCCTGGTGCATTTTCTCCCTTTTTGCCTTAACTGTGATGTAGATACTTTTTCTTAGACTACCATGGCTGTGCTCTTCTGACGTGTTTGTATGCATGATGGAGAAAGGTCATCTGTTCATGCTAGTGAAGATAAAGTTTCTTGGCTGTGCAGAGCTTTGGTGTGAATCTAAAATCAGTGATTATATGTGTCTACGTGTAGCAACACTGTTAACTTTCACATATCTAACAGCAGTGAGCTCTGACGAAGTTGAAAACCAGGTCAGTTTGATCTAGCACTGGTATCTGACAACCAGCCTTGCAAGTGATACAATATTGAAATGAAAAGTGATATTGGCAAGTCTAGATGTTCAAGAATGGAATCTCCTCAGAATAGGAGTTTCAGGGTTTTTGATTCAAATTTAATTTTTTCCATCTCTGCAAATAAAACCCCAAACAGCCCAACTTCAACTAGAGTTGTGTCGAATGTATCTTTCTGCCTGCAGCTAAAGAGTTTTTAGTGTATTCTGTGGTAGAGGCATCCCATGTGACTTCTGACAACTACAAAACTAACAAAGGCATGTTGATACTAGCTCTTAAGTCTCTTACAGAATTAAAACTGTTACTACTGAAAACTTAGGTGGGGATAAGGAAGTCTACAATTTTGTAATACTAAAAAGTTTCTGGTTGCTATTAGCAAAATATTTTTTAAAAATAAATTCTCAAGTTACTTTTCATACTTAAGCTACAACATAAATACTCACTGGAAACCTTCCTGTCTGAGCTGTGGTTTGGTTGGACTTTATTTATGAAACTTAAAACCTGTGTCCTGCAGGGTATCATTATGTAACTGGACAAAAGTATAGCTTCATGAAATCAGGGAAGCTGGTTGAAGACTAGACAGAGGTGAAAAGATGAATTGTTTAGACTGGTTAACATAAGACTTCAGCTATTCATTGTTAGTAGACAAAATACAACAGGTCCAGGAAAAAGCATCTGTGTCAAAGATACTGAGAATTTTCTTTACTCTTGATATACAGAAAAGTACAAATAGCTTGGTTTTCTATTTTTGAGCAGGATCTTACTCAAGTAACCTAGTTTTACTAGTATATGGCTTCTTTTTCAAGGGTCTTGAATCTTGCATTTGGTCTAGATTGCCTGGTTTGTACATCTGAAGGAGAACTATCTTCTTGTTGCTGACTTCTGTGGCTGTAAACAAGTAAGCTATTTTTCATTCTTCTGAGAAGTGAAAAAGAAGACTGTCTGTCTTTAGAAAGTACTTCTGTTGTGGGGCAGATACAATTAGCAGGACACCCACTACAGCATGTGTAAGTCAACATTGAGCACACTTCCTCAGGGTATGACTTGACAAAGATTACTCGCATATATACTAAAATAAAATTGTCTAACTTGCTACAGTACTTTTCTAAAACAACTTTTAAGTGCTTGCTCACAGTCTTGATGCTGCTACTATGAATACACGAGCTACCTATGAAACTTTATCACTTGCTGAAATAAAATCCAACAAGCCAAAGTCCAACCGCTTTAATGCAGCAGTATGTCTCTCTGCTAGGAATTATTTATGGACACTGTATACTGCACTTATACTTCAGAAGCTATAAAAGATGGGATAGACTGATTCAGACAAGGACACGCAAATCCAGGTGTGTAGTACTCAGAGATGAGTGTGACTAGCTGCAAAGATTGGGAGAGATGGCTTCATCTGGATAGCAGTCATCTTGCACGTGATTCCAAAATGGGGGGATCCAATGTCCAGATGAACTGTATGGGATGGTCTCTTGAAGCAGTCAAGTAATTTGAGTGTTACCTTGATTATATTACATGCTTTTCTTCAGTGTTCGCACATTGTGGACAGGTATTTTTGGATCCTACCACACTGAAAATTGCCTACAGTTCTTAAACAACTTAGTTATTAAATTTCTACTTTAGTTTCCAAACCAGATGAAAAAAGCTTTGCAGAAAGGTGTGAAGTCATGGAAAGTGGTTAGATTTCAAATAGAGTTCTCCAAAAATGTTGGATGCTGCCAGAAAAGAAGAGTTTAAATGCAGGTCAGGAATCTCTATAAGCTGAAAGCAGTTAAGTGATACGAACAGTAGAGTATATGGGAATAATAGTTGAAACCAGTCATGTCTCATTTTTCTGCTTTTAGTGGAATGAAAAGGAGAAGTAGGAAAAGAAAAGGAATGTTGGAAAAACTGAGGGTGCTGGTATTAGGCTGCTGAGTGAGGTGCTGAGTTAACCTTTCCTTTGAGTTGCTAGCGAGTCTCAGCAATGGCAATACGTTATTCAGGACTTCTAAGATCACTTCTTGAGTTGTTCTTCTGTGAAATAGCATTTTTGCATCATTGAAGAGAAAGCAACTAACTTTGAGCAGGCTTTCAGGCACAATACTAACCTACTTAAAAGTTTTTATTAGAATATGTTAATTTATGAACTATTTACATTTCACTGACTTTGTTAATCTTAGTCTGCATCAAATCCTAGGATATTTTTTTCTGGAGAAGTCGGGGAGTATATCATGCTATGAGGATAACTTTTACTACAGTTGTGTCAAGGAGTTGCAGACAATGACCAAGATCCTTGGCACTACTTGCTGTGCAAACTCAACAAGGTCCCAAAACTAGCTTTTAATTGTGCTGCACAGTTGCTCTTGCTACTCTTTGGAGGACTCTGCTCAACACCAGGATTTTCTTTCCATGTAGGCAAGCCTGTATATCTCAATGATGTAGCTGTATAATAAATTTAGACTTTTTCTGTCAAATAACAATGTATACTCTTTGCTCCTGCATTTTTTTGAGCTGTCATTGGCCCCTCTATTGAGCAGAATGAGATGGAGATGATTTTGAGAGTTGTGGAAAAACTGGAAGGTTTCTTGTCTTGAGATGGCTTGAAAGGTGAGAGTCTATGAAAATGTCACCATTATGACAAAGGATTATTCTGTCCAAGATAAAATAGTTTGGTTCGGAGAAATTTTTACTGTAATATGATTAAAATTATAAATTTCTCTACTTCCAAAATGAAAACTCATTTCAAGATGATCTCTCTAGTATTAATTTTTTTTAAGACTTAGGTTTGCTTAACTTGACCAAAGCCTTAAATTGATTGCCATGTTGTACAACCGTAAACTAGTTTGATTGTTGGGAGGAACAGCATACTTGTTCATATTCCACTGGCCAGTTTAGATCTTAGATTGTGTTTATTCAATACCAGGATGTTGAAAGATAGATTAAAACAACTGTTTTTTCAGTCTATTTCCACTGCTTTGTGCACTCAGGCAAGTAACATGGACCTGATGCAGCTGCAGGGTCACTGTGAAAAGAGGGCTTCTCTTTCTCTTCCTGCTTCTCGGCTGCATTGATCCTTGTTGCTAAATGACTGCTTCAGGAAACTTTGGGTGCTGTGCAAGAAAGGAAATGCATGTTCTCTCCTTGCTTCTCTAGCTCTTCTAGACAGTAATAGGCACTACAGCAGTAATACCCAGTTCCTCTCAGTTTGATAATGGTTTTTTTTCCTCAAGAGGAGCTTTTCTTATATCTTGACAAATAATTTTTTTTCAGTGTATCTAGTCTCACTGATCCCTTGAAGGGGTTTTAATTTTTCATTGATGTTCAATTTGAAAGCATGACAAGGAAGGATGAGTAGCAGTTTTACAGCAGTCTTCCCTAAAAATTGTCCATATCCCATCTCCAAAACTGTGAAGAGAGAATATTGAGTTTAATGGTGAGTCCTTGCTACCTCTGTATCTGACTCCTGATTCTTGGCTATTGGAAGTGACTTACAAGAAATCTCAGTTGAGAGGATTCGAGAGAGCAAGGACTACTTCCTCATCTGTTGCCAGTAGTTGATACCCTGTGACAGATCCAAACTCATGTTTTTGACCTGTTGAAACTTAAATTGCAGGCCCTTCAAGTTAACCATCACTCCATCCTGAAAAGTCAACAAATTTGGGACTCGCAGTGGAAGAGCACAAGTAGTTTCTTTTTCGGAACAGGAAATTTAAAATTGCTTAATCAGGCTTGTTTTAGTAAAAAGAGAAAAGCATGTGATACCTAAATCTTTAAGTGCTGTCAGTGCTATTTGATCATACAGGCATTATAATCATCTTACTGGATTTTTCTCATCAGATAAGGTCATTGAGCTTTTCAGTCTCACTCAGATGGGAAGAAAACATTAGGAGGGCAAATCCAATGCTGAAAAGGATGCAGCATTTTTAATGTCAGGTAACTTAACATTGTCAAATGTTGTAGGAATAGTCTATTTGGCATTTGTGGATAAAAGAAATTTTGTAAAAACATATTAAAAAATATCTGGCAGAAGCTTAACGAATGTTAACTTTCCCAGTGCATTTCTGCAGCTGGAGTTCTTAAATACGTCTTGATATATTTTATATACCAGTGCATTTACAGGAAGATAGTCCTGTGATAAATTAATGCCAAATGGTCAATCAACTATAAAAACAAGGGGTTTTTTATCATGACTGCTGGCTTATCAATGCCTAATATTAAAAGTGAAAATGCATGGAAATGGATCAGTAGGGTGGAAAAAGGTGTACTGAAAATCAGTACAGAAAGAAAACATTGTTACTTCTTATATTTAGAGAATCTTACAGAATATGAAACTTGATGACTGTCTATAATAAAGTGGCCCTGAAAGTTACTGGAAATTGGGGCAGTGACTGAGACCACAGGTTTTTTATGTTACACATATAATATTTCTGAACCCACCTGAGCATGATTTGTCCAAAGATGGCTTTAAGATGTCAAACCAGGCTCACTGAGCTTGCTGTAAATTATGCTAGCATATACACCAGAGACTGTAGTGTGATCATATCCCCAGTAAAATACAGCTTTGATTCTCACCACTGGTCTTTGGCATCTCAGAACAGAGGAAGAAACAGTTGCTGTTGAACCACATTTGTGTTTAACAGTAGCCTCAGGGATGCTGCCTGTATGCAGCAAAACAAAATCAAACATGGAACCAAGGCTAAGGTGGGAATTTTCCACCAACTATGTGTCTGTAACCTACTGCTGTCCTGTCTCCACCATGAGTGCTTGTTCATGCTTCCCTAGTGAAAACTGCTGGTTGGCTGATGTTGTGGATTTGAACTGGGTGGACATTGTGAGTGAAAACAGCACGCAACAGGAAAAGCACGGCAAGATGAGAGCAATTTGCATGTCTCTGCTTTGGCTGTTCTTAGCCCTTTCATTTGCAGTTCTAAAAAGTCAGCAACTCTATCCTACTATCTTCTTGTCACAGAATCACTGAATGGGTCAGGTTGGAAGGGACCACAGTGGGTCATCTGGTCCAGCCTCCCTGCTCCAGCATGTTCATCCTAGAGCACATTACATGGAATTGTTCAGGCAGTGCTTTAGTATCTCCAGTAAGGGAGATTCCCCAACCTCTCTTAAGAAAGGTGTATTTTCTAGTTAGTGAGATTTAATTTTTTTGTTCAAGAAACTAAAATCCACAGCTTTTTAGAGTAAATGTCGTTCCTTCACAGATTTAGTCTTTCCAAAATCTGTCAGCATTTCATTAAAGGGGCTATATTAAGTGGTGAAGAGCAAGTGTACTGTTTGTAGTTAACACCCTGCAATCAGAGTCCTATGGTGGTGAATATTTCAAATAGCAAGAGGCAGCAGTCTCTGGTACACCTCTGAAGTCCATCTACTCTCCCACTGTTGTGTAACATAGAGTAATTGCAAAACAATCCTCAACTGTAAGATGTGCCCATCCTGCAGCTGGATTGAGGCTTGAAATTACTCCAATCAGTTGCCTCCAAGGAATCCTTTCAGTATATTTGTACTGTGGTGCTTAGTGCCCTGTACACCTGTTCTTTCTCGGAGAAGTAGGGATTTCAGCCTGTATGGGAAATTGAGTGATTTCTGAAGTGGATTATGGTGGCAAATTAAGATCAGGAAGTAAACATTGACTGCCCTCACCCTAAAACAATTGTTCTGTTTGTTTTCTGCTCTTTCCGGGAAGTGTTGTTTGTTACTATTATGATATATATGTAGAAGTGATAGGGTTACAACCATTTGTGTTCCCCTCTGCATTCCTAGCTCTGGCAATACTCGAGTGCCAACTGGCAAACAACAGATCAGTTTCTGTTTAGTCATCACTGTCGGATAGCTTCCAACTACCCTCTGTGGAGGCTGATGCAATCATGAATTTCTCCTTGCATGACAAATGCAGAGCATTCATGTTAGTATCTGCTCTGCTGCTTTTATATTTAAAAACCTCACAATTTTATGCCCCACTGAGAGAAAAAAGCTATTGTAAAGTGATGGTCAGTTATACGAACCATAGTGTTTTCTTACGTGACAACTCCTGTATGTTTTGGATTGATCCATATTCTGGAATTGTACTGATACACAGATTAAAAAAAAATCAAGTTCACAAACATGAACTCAGTGCTGTGCTTAAGGATATACAAAATGTGTCAGTGCAAGTGCTTCAAGAAATCTCGTTATTCCACATACTGCCTTCATGTCTTGCTACATGTCCATGCCTTCACACTCTAAGTACAAATAAATGCTGCTGGGGATGCATTTTAATTTTGGTCTATGTGTACTTTGATTGTCCCCATTCTTGTCTAACCTTGTGGCAGAAGGCAGCTAAGCATGGAACAGTACTCTATCTGCATGCTCTACTTGTGCAGGTTAGTGGTTTTTTAATGTTTTCTTTGAGAAACAGGTTAGAAAGGCTGTCATATCTTCATCTCTCAGTTTCTGCTTTGAGGCAGAAACAATTGGTAAGTAGAGAAGATCCTAAGTAAATCCAGAGGCTACATTTTTACTGGCAAATAAATTAGGCCGGGGTGCATAAGGAGCTCTGGCCTTGAGAGCAGATGGCACAGTGCAGCTTTAATCCAGGTGCTTTAGTCCTCTTCTGCCCTTTAAATCATATTTACATGCTGCCTGCTTGGAGTGGCTGTGCTGATCTCAACCCTGTCTCTAGGTATTAGTCTGAGAAACCTTAAATGGTATGGTCCATAATTATATAAAAGAGCAAACTAATGACAAAATGGAAAGGCTGACTCTAGCTCTGTACCCCAGGGGCTTTCTTGGTTGACTTGTATTAATGTAGCCAGGGTCTGATCTCCCTCCTGCTCTCCTAATTGTGGAGTAGGATGGGAGGATTTTTTAAAAATTTTTTCCCCTTGCATGGGGAAAATAAGAGCATTTCACAGCTCAATCTTCGGCTATTTCCTTTATTGTCTACAATACAATTCATGCTGAGGACTGGTACCTCTTAAAATATGAGGAACTTGAATAGCCTAGTGTGCAGTTATCTCCTGGGTGTCTTGTGCACCCAGAGTCCAGGACAGCACCCCATTTACTATCTGCTTGTGGTCTGTGATAAACTGGAGTAGCCTAGAAAAATTGTGGGTTGCATCTGTCAAAGCAAGGCTTGGAATAGATCCATTTCCTATGAGGAGAAATAAAGATCAAAGGGAAAGATATTTTTGGCACTGTTTCTCTTTGTTCCTCTGCTGTGGGGTTGTTTGTACAAATTAAGCCTGTGATGGAAGGACTTGACAGAATCTGCACTTGTCTTGTATGGGCCAGGTTTTCATGTGGTTGAACATGTGGGCAGCTGACACTTCTGAACACAGGAAAGTATCTTGGCACTCTGCTGAAATAGCTGTGTGAACAACAACACTAGCAGCTGCTGCAGCTTTTGGCACAGCAGTAATAGCTATGCTTGCAGCTGTGACAGCAACAGAAGCCACGGGAAAGCCAGGAACACTCTGTCTGCACACTCAGTGCTGGCTGGTGTGCTGTGACTACCTTTTATGTGACAGAAGATTCCTTATTAGAGCCGATAGTTAATTAAAACCCAGTGAAGAGTGAGCCCCCAGGCTAAAGATACCCTCCTTGGATTCTCAACTGTGTAGTGTGTGAAAGGCTGGACTTCAGCACAGAGCTACAGACTGTCCCATTGTTTTCTTAAGGGGCTTATGGAGAAGGGAGAGGAACCTGCTAGCACTATGTCAGCCTATGGAACTTGCTGTTTGTATCATTCAGGTTTGTAAAGTGCAATAATGTAATGCACCAATAATATAGGCTGGGAAGCAGCTTTGCACAAAGGTACCTGAGTGAAAACAACAGTGCACAACTAGTCAGTGATGAGCCAGAAAAGAACGCCATCGTGTGCTGCATCAGTAAGAGCACTGCCAGCAGGCTGAGGGGTGATACTTCTCAGCCCTGGTGAGAGACTCCTGGAATGCTGGGTCTAGTGCTGGATTCCCTGGTAAAATGGAGACACTGACATCCTGGAGTGAGACCTGTGAAGGGCTATCAAAGATAATTAGGAGACTGGACCATCTGTTATACAAAGATACACTGACAGATGTGAGACTGTTCAGTCTCTAGAAGGCTCAGAGGATCTTTTTAATGTCTAAATATAGATTATGAGAGGGAGTAAAGAAGGCAGAGCTGGTCTCTTTAGCAGTATTCAATGAAAGAACATGACAACATGGACCCAAACTGAAATACAAGAAATTCCATTTAAGCATAAGAAAAACATTTGGCATTCCAAAAGCAACCAAACACTGATGAAACAGCTTGACTGAGGTGGTTGTGGTGTGTATATTCTTGAAGATTCTGAAACCTCAAACTTTACAAAACCCTGAGCAATCATTTGTGATCTCTCTGGGCAGGAGGGCTGGACTAGATGATCTCTAAAGATTCCTGCCAACTTCAGTCTTTCAGTAGTCCTTTCATAGTGCAACCTGATAACAAAGTAATTTTGCTCCTCATCTTGAGTAAAAATATACACATTGTTATGCAATGATAATTTGCTAAAGAACAAGGAAGAAGGCCCAAGATGGATGTCTAAAAGATGGGTAAGTAGCTAGAAGACGGTCATATATATCTATCTCATGGAGTAAACTGGTCTGTTGGACTGAGAGTTCTCTGAAACATACCGGCCTTCTTGACACCGAGGTAAGTGGTGACTGGCACACTGAGAGCAGCACAGTAGGACAAGAGCCCCAAGATCAGTTCTGTGGGACCAGTTAATCATTCATCAAAGTAACTTAGAGCAGAGGCTCCTTTCCTATGTCTGCTGGAAGAAGAAGGGAGCTGCACTGAGCACATGTCCCTCAAAGGAAAGTATCAATGTTAAGCCTGAGAAGTTTCAAGCTTGACTTCAAGGAACTAAGACACACCTGGGAAACAAAAAGATCAAGCCTGGTTGTTGTGTGAGAATTGTCATTTAATGAGCATTAATTTGAAACTCAGGGGTGCAATTCACTGGGACTGATATCTGTGTTTGGGAGTAATAGATGATTCCCAATAATTGGGATGCTCCTAAGGCCAGATAAACAAATGTATTGAGTTTTAATGCTTCAAACAGATGGCAAGTTGAAGACTTTCCCCACATATTCTGGGACTGCGTATTCCAGTTATGTGTTACAGCAAAATTTATTAACTTTGGAAAATTAAGAATTAACTGATGTCCAAAGGTAATACAAATGGGATTTATCTTTTAATTCTTTACTTAATTGACAGTTCCATGAAGGTCAGCTTGAGGAAAAAGCCTTCCACACAGCTTGTGTGAAAATTTTACAAGTAATAGGCAAAGTCTAGCACTGAGCTTACTTGATGGAAGCAGGACCTATGGCAGTGAGTGAGAGTGGGCGGCAATTGTCCTCAAAATGAGTAATGGCATTTTATCTTGGGCCCTGTAGAAGGGTGGGAGTGGGTAGATGAACAGGAGGAGTTAGATGAGACGGTTAAAATAATATGGACTGGATGAATGACAAAAATATTCCACAGAAGTCCGGACATATCAAAATGGTAACAAGAATGTTACAAGAAAATCACTGTAACATTAAGTTGTGCTCTTATTAAAGAAAAGAACCACCAAAGCTAAGGTGTCCATTTTTGCTCCACTGATACAGCTTTCCAGACCTAGATATTACTACAAGAACTTGTGATCTGTGTTTTTATTTAATTTTCACATCTTTATGCACGTTTATATACAGAGAGTCACAACAGGCTTTCCCAACTTTGAAGTAGATCAGTATTTGTCTTGAAAATTGCAAATCTGGTTTTCCATGGCAAGTACCGTATGAATATTAATCTAACCAAATGGGTTTTTAATTCGGGAAGTCAGAAGGGAATTATAATGACACTGTATGACAGAAATTAAAACCCCCAATCAACCAACCAAAACCCAACAAATCACCTTTGCTCCTTCAGAGTAGCAAATCACTTCCCTGCAAGCATCTCATTTGTCTGTTTCAAATGAATGGTATTTGGGGATATACTGTTTGCTCAAAATATTTTATGCTATTGTCGGAATATAACCAATCTCTTAAAAACCATCTTTATTTATGGCTCTCAGCAGCATCAGATGTTGCAGATATTAAGTGAAAGCCGATTTTTTTAAAGTATTACCCCACATTATATACTTTTCCACATAAAGAAGACCAATCAAAATCCGTTGATGTCTGCAGGAGAATTCTTTCAGACTTTATAAATCTGTACATATGAAAACTGGGTATTTGCTAATATGGATGAGATTGTAATTAACATTTACCTTTGTCCCATGATGTGTTGAATGCATTATGTGTTGAAAACCATCATCTTGAAAGTGGTGTATTTTTCACTAACATTAAAGATGCGGTGTATGAGTAGTGGAGCAGCTTAGTAGTGCCTGTGGGCATCCTGATAGAGATCTTATAGCACGTGCCAGTACCTACAGGGGGCCTGCAAGAGAGCTGGAGAGGGACTTTTTACAAGCGCATGGAATGGTAAGACAAGGGGGAACGGCTTCAAACAGGCAGAAGGTAGGTTTAGAACAGATATTAAGAGAGAAATTCTTTCCTGTGTGGGTGGTGAGGCATTGGAACCGGTTGCAAAGACAAGTTCTGGATGTCCATCCTTGGCAGTGTTCAAGGCCAGGTTGGATGGGGCTTTGAACAACCTGGTCCAGTGGAAGGTGTCCCGGCACACGGCAAGGGCGTTGGAACTACATGATCTTTAAGGTCCCTTCCAACTCAAACTATTCTATGTTTCTGTGATTGGACAACAGTGGAAAGAGAAAGAAAATAACTGGAGAGAATGTGATGTGTGTTTTATATCAACTATATAACATCGCTCGACTTACAACTGCAATCTCAGGGAGCTCAGGAAAAGCTTTAAGGGTGAGAGGAAAAATAAAACAACAACAAAAAGAACAACTCTCCCCTTTCCTCCTCGCCGCCGTACGCGCACGCTGTGGTGGAGCGGTCACCGCTGCTCTGGCCGCTGCGGGGCCCGCGGCTGGACACCCGCCAACCTCCCGGAGGGCTGCGTGCGTGCCACGGATTCAAAATGAGCGACGGGACCATGGCGGCCGCGCGCAGCCTTTGGAAGAGAACACAGCGTGCCAACCTTTGCTGCCCGTCGCGGGGCGCGGCCCCTCCGCCCCGGCCCCTCCCGGCCCCGGCCCCAGCCCCTC
>VZTH01001482.1:30525-48356 GCA_013397815.1 Aleadryas rufinucha
CGCAGCCTGAGGCAGAGGAACGACGCTTGTCCCGTCTACGTGGCCGCGTGTCCCAGAGGTGCTCATGGACGGTAGTGGCCTTTCCCCCGGCCTGCGCGCTGGCAGTGTGCAGGAACGTGCCCCAGGCGTGGGTACAAAGACTTGTCAGTCCGATAATTTGTTAATTTAAAAAATTTTGTGTGCCGCGGATCCTTGCCGAGTGTTCCGGAACGAAACAGTATTGCTTGACAGAGACTGAGCTCGCGGGAGGGGGAGGGACAGGCAACACCCACTGCTTCCCTCCGCCCCCGTCAACAGATACGAGTTGTGTCCGTATTGTTTTATTGTAGAAATATTTTTATTTCGGGACTCTGTCTTCTGAAAGCGTTGCTTTGCAATGTGGTGTTGTCAAGCACGTGGATCCTTTATTTAGGATTTAAAATCTCAGTGTAGTGTCCGATTGTATGTAGTAGTCACGGTGAGTGTGTGATAGTCTGCGGTTTCACTTTTGCAGCATAGGGCAGAAGATGGTTGTTTCAGCTCATGCTGATCTCGGGATAAGAGAACACACCTAATTAGCCACGTCTGCGTTCTCTGAGGGTGCTGAGGAGTGCACTTAGCTATAGCATGAAAATTCTGTAGAGATCTTGCTTTGTGCCACCGTACCATATCCATTTCAACAAGATTTGTTGGAGCAGGCAATTTGTGCAGCTTGAGTTTTTGCAGTTTTGTTTTTGTTTTTTACTGCTGTTAAGTGTGTAAACATAAAGATAGCCATACTGTCCTCCCAGCTGTTTCTAGCTATGCACATCCAGTTTTTATGTAGATAGAGAAGTTCGTCTTCTGGTTTTGTTCATTTTAATATCAATCCAGAAGTTTATTGGATGAAAGAAAATATTTTAATTTTTTAGATAAATATTTTAATATTTAATATTTTAATTTTTCAGGTTGTTTTTTGTTTGCCTCTTAGGTTTTTATCAGGATCTTCTTCAGGATGTTTCTCGTGAAAGCAGCTGTATTATGATGGTTTATATGAGTTGCTAAAACGATTGTGGATTAGTTGTTTGTAAATTTGCTGGGTATTCGTTGTTCATTACAAAGAAGCCTGTTTGCCTGAGATTAAATCTCTAAGACATTGCAAAACTGTTTCAGTTATGCCACGTCCACAATCCTAATGCAGCTTGTTAATGCAACTTCTGATTCAGTCACATTCTTTGCCATGCCTCTTTTAATACAGAAAAAAAAAGGCAGTTGTGTTTTCTCAAACTTCATGAAGTGGCTGGGCTGGTTTAACATTTCACTGCTCTCAGGAGCAGTTCTATCATCTATATTTCCCCAACTGTGTGTTACACTGTTGCATTCTTGGATACTGTACTCATTTGATCTGTCAGTGATTAGGTCTAGCAAGCTGAAATAATATGTACAACTGTGCTTACTTTTGCCTGGGTTAGTTTTTTGTTGTGGGCACACTGGACTGCAAATTGTTCCTTTGAGTTGCAGCAGGACTTTGGAAGGGCTCACAAACAAATGAAATTTCACTCCAGGTGGAATAAATGAAGTGTAGGTTAGTACAGACCCAGCATTCTCACTTCAGGCCTTTTGCACTTCAGTTTCTTTACAAGCTATGGATGTACTTAGTTAACTGCAGTGTTCCTTCTGGCTGTGCAGTGTTGTAATGACGTGTTGCAGGTGGCAGCTTTCTGAAAGAGTAGTAGGCATTAGTTTGTGGGGTGCTTTAATCTCACGTGGCAGATCTTATCATGTGAAAGTAATGTATTTTAATGTATGTGCTGTTTTCTGCAAAATATTACACGGAGTGGTTCCCATGGAATGCACGTGGCAGTATGTTGAGCAGCTGGGATAACCTGCATTGTTTTAGCTTTCATAAAATGTTGTTTTAGCAAACCATATAAGGTTGTGGTTTCTATTACATTTTTACCCTGTTTGCCTTTCTCTTCTCTATTGCAGGTTTTTGGTTGTTGGTTTTTTGGGAGGGTTTTTGGTCGTTTGGTTTGGTTTGGTTTTTTTTTCTTTGTTTTGTTTTTGGGTTTTTTTGGTGTGGATTTTTTTGGTTGTTTTTTACTTTTTAATTTTATTTCCCAGACATCATTAATATCAGTGGATTCAGAATTCAGCTATTTCATGTAGTTTCTGGTTTCTGCTCTGTACATCAATGGGATATGAATTATAAATTTGGTTACCTCATGTACTACTTTACTTGGACTTTTGTCACGTTATTTTTCTTTTCATCCTGGAACCTCTCAGGAGGTTCTTATCAGTGTTTTTCTCTATAAGGACAGTTAACTTGGTTCAGGAAAAGTTAATGCAGTTGAATTCTGGAGCTGTGACTCATCCTTTATTAATGACCATCTGCCCTAGAACAGTGTGAGCTTCAGTTTTTTGCCCTTTCTTAGAGTTGCCAGTTTTTTTCCAGGAGTAACTTGGTAACAAGGTCTTTTGTTTCCAGAGCTTTTTACTTTATGCAAACAGGTATATGTATATATTATACTTTATGAAAACAGGTATATTTTCTCTCTTTTTGTTGCTTAGCAAATGTGCAATTTGTTTACTGTATTTCTGAGAACCAACTCTGGATTCACCCTTATACCAGAAAACCATGTTAGAAAATGAGCTAAAAAGTTGTGTATGGGGAGAAGTAGTAACTTCAGTTTCAGTCTGTCAGTATATAGGTGATTATTGCAGCAGGTCTAAAGACAGTAACGATATTTTTTTCATGTTCTTGGAGTTCAGAGTATCTTCAGCACTTGGGCTGTTAGATCTTTCTCAAGTTACCAATTGACATATGGGCTGTCAGATAAGTTATTTTTCACTTGCCTGTGCTCTTGCTCTTGGAGTTAAAGTTTCAGGGTGTTAACTGGCCAAACATCTGAGCTTTACCTCTAAGCTCAGATGTCTGACCAGTTCAGTAACTAGAAGTGTTCAAAGAGCACTGTAGCTGTTACTAAATAGTAGTGGTGTTAGTGTGGTATTTTTTGGGGAGGGAATTTGTGTTTGCAGTGGAAGTGTTTTGGGTTTTTGGTTTTTTTTTTTGTAGCTAGGAACTAGCCAAGAGATTTTAAATATGGTATGTTAAAATTAGCTTTGCATCCTTCAGGTAGTTTGTTGGCACAGATACAGTGAATTATTTCAGGTGTATATCAGTTTTCTGGGATAGGCAGTGTCTTGCTCCACCTTCTACTAGTTAAACTTGAGTGCAGAGAGGCTCCTGTACTATGCATTGCTGTGCCATTTTATTGAGCATTTGATTTAAAATATTCATTACAATTTTTTCGAACTTTATAATTTACTGTGAACACAATCATAATTCTTTTTTATTATATTGTACTTTGTGGCTTTTCTTTGTGAACAGAAGATGATCTCTCTTGAATTTGCTTGGGGTTTCATTATGCTTGAATGTAAAGCAGTTCAGTGATAATTCTGAAATTTCTGTATTTTCCTTCTATTTTCTATTCATTAAGGATTTCTCTTTGCAGAAATGGTCACAATAGGACCAGTGGGTTACTACCTCAAGCTCTTGCGCTCAGTACCCTGAATAGACTTGTATTTTCACTGATATCCCACTATTGTTGCATAAGTAGCAGAAATACCTCATGGTTCAAAAAACCTTCAGAGCATGAGGAAGAGCTTGAAAAATGTACTGTAGTCAAGTAGGAAATTTTTCTTATGCTATATAGTTCCTGGTTTTGAGGGTTTTCTCCTATTTGTCACAACATGAACAATATTTGTGGGATTCTGCCCCTCTCTACCCCACCCCTACTTAGAAATTTGGTGTTTTTAAGACTTTAAGACTAGGAGGCTGTGAAATTTTACTTTCTTGGGGAAAAAGTTGAGCCATAGGCTCGGCAAACAAAAGGCATACAAGGTTCAGCAAGGCCAAGTGCAAGGTCCTTGGGGCAATCCCAAGCACAAGTACAGGCTGGGTGGAGAATGGATTGAGATGAGCTCAGGGGAGAAAAACGTGAGGGTATTTGTGGGTGAAAAACTCAGTATGACTCAAATGTCCACCTGCAGCCCAGAAAGCCAGCTGTGTCTTGGGCCACATCAAAAGCAGCATGGTCAGCAGATCAAGGGAGATGATTTTGCCCCTCTCCTGTGCCCTCATAAGACACCACGTGGAGTACTGTGTCCATCTCTGGAGTCCCCCCCATAAGTAGGACACAGACCTAATGGAGCAAAGAGGGCTGTGAAGATGATCAGAGAGCTGGAGCACCTCTCCTATGAAGGAAGGCTGAGAGAGTTGGGGTTTTTCAGTCTGGAGAAGAAGAGGCTGTAGGGACACCTTAGAGCACCTTCCAGTACCTAAAGGGGGCTTTCGAGAGATATGGAGAGGGATTTTTCCCACAGGTATGTAGTGATAAGATAAGGGGGAATGGCCTTCAGCTGAAGCGGAAGTGTAGATTTAGATTGGATATCAGGAAGAAGTTCTTTACTCTGGGTGTGGTAAGAGACCAAAACAGATTGCCCAGAGAGGTTGCTACTCCCTATCCCTGGAAGTGTTCAAGACCAGGCTGGATAGGGCTGGGAGTAACCTGGTCTAGTGGAATGTTCCCTGCCCATGGCAGGGGGCTTGTGGCTAGATGATCTCTAAGGTCCATTCCAACCCAAACCATTCTATGATTCGTATTTTATTAAAATTCGAATGCCAGAAATTGTAGCATATCTTCTGTGGAGCAGAAGATGATGTTGGTCAAGTAATGTTAGCTTGATGCTTTGTGCAGCACTCAAATGTACTGGCACCTGTCATTGGAAACAGACTCTTGATGCGGTAGGTACTTCAACGTGCCCAGTGACACTTTAGCAGTGGATGTGTGAATAAGCTTTGGGCAAACATCAGCTATTCCAAAGACGAAGATGGAAATTCAAGCAGTATAATGTAGACTTTTATACTGAGTTGTGTTTTTTTACTTAATGCATAGTTCTAAACTAAGATGCTTTCTTTTGTGGGTGTAAGGTCACTTAGGCCAACCACTGTCTAAATAGAATTAATTTTATTGATTCATAACTGTTTCCTTACAGTATTGCATGTTCTGTTCTGTTTTCTTTCCCTCAGAATCTGAAATAAGGTGCTGCACAGCAGCTATATCTGTTGTTGATGTTTGTGGATAGAGCCATTTTTCCTTAATTTGAAGTCTGCAGAGCAGACTTTTTTGCTCGGTCACTTTCTTATGAACATGCCTACTTGCTGCTTCAGCTGTTGAGTCCTTGGTGAGGTCCTTTACCTGATTCTCTAACATGAGGCAAAAAATGAAGTAACTGCTACTGAATGGTTGTTAATATCAGTATTTACACAGTGCCATAGTTACTGACTCCAGAGCAGTGGCTGATTCACTGTATGAGTGCTTCAAGCTGTGTCTGTTATGAGACGCTGGATGGCATCCTGGCAGAGCAATGCTGGCCTCAAGCTGTACTCGCTGGCATAAGAGGGGAGTGAGTGGAACACACTCTCCAAGATCACAGGGTGACAGTATGAAGTGTCTGAAACATGGGACAAACTAACTGGGAGAGTTGCAGTGCTTCTTCCTTCTCTCAAGTGTTCTGTGTTTGGCAGGTTGTTGGTATGTGACAGACCTAGGAACAGGAGTTAGAAGATACAAACAATCAGCACACATGGTGACAGCTAATACTTAGGTGCTCAGCACAGGCAGGGTGGAAAAATACATGGGTGAGGATGGCAGAACCATCCTGTTCTGTGGTAGCCCCAGATCTTAGCTCTCCTTTTGTTTCTTGTCTATGCTTCGTTGTCTTAGGGTGCAATGTTGTCATCTTTCACTAGCTGGTAGCACAGGGCTGTAAATTGCTATCAAATGGCCAGCATTAAATCACAAGGCTTTGCTTGTATTCTGGCATATATTGTAGTTGTTGGTGTGGCACGCCAAAGGCCTTCTGCTCATACATGTCTTCGGCAATAAAAAGCTACAGACATTGCCTGTTGGCTGCTCACTGTAAGCAGTACAATAGAAATATGGAGATATGTGTTGTCCTTGCTGTGTCCTTATGGTATTCAGAATGATACAATTTATTTCTCAGAAAATGTTACTGGGGCGATGGTGGGACTTCAGAAACCTATTTTTTTTGCTGGACACAAACTATAAATACTTGGACAGTTTTCCAGAACCTTAACTAGCATATGCCATGACATGTAAACTGAGCCTACATCCTGCTGCTTCCTCTGTTTTTTTTTTATAGTAGGTGGGTAGACAACTAGTGCTTTGTGCAGCTTTCCTGAATTTTCTGTTGTGGTTCCCTGTTTTTACAGACCCTCCAGTAAAGGAGTTGGAATAGCTGTTGTCTCTGTGTGGTGCAGTGCTTTCAATGACTGATCAGAATGAATTGTGAATTTGCCTTTGACCTCTGCAGCACCCATGGAAAAAAAGAAACAGGTCAAGGTGGCTCACTAGCATTTGGAAACTCAAATTTTAGCTTTTGGTAGGATTCTGAAACAGACAGGCAATGGGTCTAGTTTTCTTTCAATAGAACTGGACAAATAAATGTGCTGTGAATCATGCTTGCAGGCTGCCAGCATGGACTTCTTGACAAGCAGAAAAGACTCATGAGCACAAGCTTCTCAAGTACATCTTATTTCAAACTTGAAACTTTAGAATTATTAAAAAGTAATATTTAAATCATACAAACTTTTTTCTTACTGTCTCCATCCTTTTGTTAGAGAAAAAAGTTGCCAACTGAATGCTTTTACAGTCTTAAGTTGCCTTAAGTAATGCTTACGATTTGAAGTATTCTAAGAACTTAAGGATACCACGGATGGATAAATCTCTTCTGCACAGAACTAGCTTTAAGCTAGTAAAATGTCTGAAAATCTTTTAGTAATTCTAATGCACAGCCACAAGATATAATTAAAATTTATTTGAAATCAAGTAATTTTCGAAGTTGTTCAGCTCCTGTCACATTACATCTTCATTTGCTTTGGTTGCATTGGTGTGTGCTTTCGATAAACACTCGTTTTTTCATTTGTGTTTTTGTTGTGGAACCAGCAGAGTCTGGCTTTCATGTAGGTAATAACATCTAAATCTGCGAAATATGCATCTCTGTGGACAGTTCAGTAGATGTTTGCAAATAGGTATAGAAGAAAGCAGAACAATTGATGTTTAAATCTATAGTGAGGCCTGTCATTGCTGGACAGCTTTTTTGGCCCCAAGCATCTGAGCAACACACAGAGCTTTTCTTCCCTAAGGTTCTGTTTCAGGGACCAGTGGATAGACTGTGCAGAACACAGAATTCTTATTAGCTGGATGGGTGGAAGGGCTGTAATACTGGGGTGAGGGATACTTTAGGGATTTTATTAAAATCCTAGGGATGTGTCAACTTATCTAGTGACCTGTGGTGTGCACTTATTATCATTAACTTGTCTTTTTTTCATGATGGGCTTATTTATTTTGTGTAGACTTAGGGGAGGAGTGATGCCTCTAATCATATGAATAGAAAATGAAAGATTGAGCTTGACTCTACCTACTTCTCACCTTTGTAAAGGAGCCCATGATGAACATGTAAAATAATGAATAGTATAAAACCAAGGTGAGCCAGTAGTGTGTTTTCCTGTCTTGTAATACAAAAAGCATAATGGGCTAACTGAACAGATGATATTCTTTAAAACTCTTGAATTCTTTCACACAGTGGGTAATGAGACCTTCCTAGTTCACTAAAGGCAAAAGATTATCAAGATTTAAAGGAGATTGGGTTGCTTTCCTATGCTGAGAGTGTTGACAGGTAATACAGAGGCAGACTTGGGTTGGAAGGATTATAGTTACTTCAACTGCTGATAAGGGGGCACCAGTCTCGTTATCTTGCCCTGCCCATATCTAGTTCCTTCTACTGTCTCCATATGTACCAGGATCTCACTACATGGATTTTGCACACAGACCTTACACAAGTCCTTGATATTTTACTGATGCTTCTTGTCATCCTCCAACATTTGCTGCCTTTTTGCATGTTCTGCAGTAACCTACTGCTTAGGCAAGAGGCGGTGTATGATGCCATTGCTTAGTTTTGAAACCTATTTTCTTGAATGCTTAAGAGGTCCAAGTGTGCTGACTGACCAGGCATTTCCCTGAGTATTGCGCTGCAGAGGGACTGAGCAAAAACCTTTGTGGGCCACATGGTGTGTGAGATTGAGCTACACAGTGTAGTAGCAGTTGTCTACTGATGGATGGGGTTTTATTCAAATCTCACTATTGGTATGCTGTCTTTCAATTTGATACTTTCCTTAGTACTAATTACTTGTACATGCCATTTAACATTACTTTTCATCTTTGAATTGACTTTGAATAGCTCGTCAGTGTTGCAGTACCAGAAAACAAAAATCTGTAACAAGCTACATTTTACTGTAAGGTGCTGTAAGAGTTCTTAGTAGCATTTTTGAATTTTCAGCTTGCTAAGAACACTGTGTGAAATATAGCCACCCAGTGTAGCTAATTTTCAGGTGCTACCACTATAGAATTACATTTCCAAACTCAGTTTGTTCAAATGCGGTTATGGAGTTATCTTACAAAGTACTGCTGAATGGAGTGGCTTGGTATTTTGAAGAATTCAAGATGGTAACTTCCAAAATGTTTTTCAGAGGGATTAACTGTGGAAAGACATCTAGATATTCTTTTGTATGATCAATGTTATCTCTTTCTTCAAATTAGTTACATTATTGTGTCTTCTAGACTCCAGTTAACAATTGGAAAAAATAAATAGATCATGCTTGTTATTGGAAAAGAAAAATCCCGGCAGCTTGGCCTTCTGGCCTTTCAAACTTGGAGAAGATTGTCTCTTGAATAACAGTATGAGGGGAATAAGGTGCTTTGTGACAAGTCCTGTTTTACAAATGCCCTCTGAAGTTCTAAGCATGTTCTTTGGTTTTATCAGCCATTTTCATGGAGCATGGCACCAGGAGCTGAGGCTGTTACAAAGAGCAGTGTAGGATTTTTCAGTTGCGTGACAACTGTGGCATTTGGAACACATTTTTTTTTTCCCATGAAAGGAAACATTTGTCCTTCTGAGAGATTAATGGACAGAAAATAATAAAACCGGTTATTAGATGGCATACCTTCTAGACTGAGAAGGTATACTTTGTGATACTTACTAACATTTTTGGCAGAAGTGCACTTCTACCAGTATAACTCTGATACAAATAGATTGTTTTTTTCTGGAGCAGCTGTCCTGGTGGTTGCTAACTGGTTCATATTTCTGAATAGTTTTTGTGATAGATGAGGTTCCAATAGCTAGAAGGTAAAATTTAAATAAATTTCAAGGTTGCCTTTTTTCAACAGAGACTGAATTTGAAAGCAGACAGTTGGTAGAAGTAGAGGGAGGATCCTTTTGGATAGAAAAGAGAAAAAATCTGTAATAGAGAACAGGAAAGAAGACTTCCAATATTTGAAAGGTAATGATGTTAATAATCCTTCAAGAGGGAGATATACTAAGTGACCTTTAGAGATTTCTTCGAAGTGATATTTCTGTGTTTAAACAGGACACTCCTGAAATTTCTTGCTTGTGTAAAAGGTAGAGAAATTGAAGTAAAACTAAAACAGAAAGGATGAGTTAAGTGAATTTTATTGCTCTTTTTAAGCCATGTTTTCTCATCTGGCTAGTTAAGCTTACACACTTAACCTTTTAGTTTACTGTCCTGACTACAAATGTAATGATTTTAAAAAGCTGACAAATGAGAAAAATAGATACTGATATTTTAGAACCAAAGAAATACAATATCTGTCTCTGATTAGTTAAAAATTGCCAGGCTTTGCCGTTAAAAATAGGTTTCTTAAGGCAGTGTTCACAGCTTGGTGTGAAAATGAAAATGGTTCTGAAACAATTACTGTTACTATTTGATTTATTTCACTTCCACAAAATCTAAGGGACTTTTCACTCTTAGAGCTGTGTAAAATAGAACCCATTTATAGTATTTATAGAGCTTTTAAGAGTGTGTGTATGTAGCTTTGAAAAGCCTGCCGTATTTTGACAGCCAAGGGTTCTCTGATTTTATTTTATTTTATTTTTTTAAGAGCATGATCAGAATACTGTGAAGAGTTTTGCAAATGCTTAAATGCAGAAGTTATGTGGGCCGTGTGCACTCCCAACTGTTGCACATTCTACCTTTCAGATTGAATCTTTGCCACTGGCCCTGAATATAGGATTAATGTAGGCATGTAATTTCAGGGTGCAGTTTTTTATTTCTCTGGAGTTCATCTTTTTACACCATTTCATCCATTTTTAATTTAAGTTAGTATAATCTCAACATGCCTAATGGCAGGTGTCAGAAAAGCAGACTATATAGGAAAGCCTTTTAATGTTTTAAAAGCTGTATAGGACTTCCATTGAGCCTATGCCTGCTAATTTAAAAGGTACTAGGTATTGAATGTATTTTCTTGTGGTGTTCTGACAAAGTAGTAGTAGTCAGTATGTTGCTTAGAGGGTAAGTTTGACAAGTTCCATTTTCTATTGTTTCTTGATTTAAGTAAGTGAAAGACTTAGATCTTGGACTCTGTGTAACAAAATACCTAACAAGATAGAGGTGTTTATTTTGTCTTCTGTAGGCAAGTCAAAATGATAATGAGTACCATAGGGAGATAAACAACTTTAATGATTTTTAAAACCTTGGTTTTTTTCATTTCATTACTCATTTTGTTATAGGTCGTATATGAGCAAGAAGGAGTTTTCATTCACTCCTCCTGTGGAAAAAATGATGACCAGGACAGCTTAATAGCAGGAATACTGCGTGTCATAGAAAAGGTATTTGCATAATACAGTTACAGAAACTTTGTTGGCAAAACACAGAACAAGTTTGGCAAATCTTAAATGCCTTTTTTAAGTGTAGGATTTTGTAAATGAACAAACATCACATTGTGTTTGACATTGTCCTCATCATTTATATGTAAGTTGTACCATAATCACACCATGACTACATATGGCAATAGGTACTTTGCTGTGTAGTGTTGAATTTTTTGTGATTTGTATTGTAGGAAAATGAAGTAGTAGTAGACTGGAGACCATTGGATGAGACTTTGGACACTTCCAATATCCTCTGTGCTGGAAAGGTTTGTTTGTTAGTTGTCGTGTTCTTCATTATGTTTCTCCAGAGATTTAATTTTGTGTTAACTAACACGTAGGTGATCTCATAACTGGAAGCAAAACTTATTTATCATTGGTATTAATAGCTATATGGAGAAATCTTATTTGCAGACTGCAGCCCAGTTCAGGTTATTAGGATACGTGTGTGGGTTGACTGTATTTAGTTTTTACTTGGTTCACAAATAAATTAGTAGGGGACTAACTATGAATAGTAAAGACTAAATGAGTGTATGTCACAGTCACCAGTCCCTGTGCATCTACTGTGTTGTAGTTTGGTGATTCACTCTTCATAATTAGACACAAAAGTGAGAGGTGCTGTTCTAATGCAAAATAAAAATAGAAGTCTGTGGGGGTTCCAAGATGCAGTGATAATGTGGTATTTGAGCAATATTAAGAGAATGTAACTAAATAAACAATATTCAAGTTTTACACTTAAATGAAAAGTTAGTTATGTTCATAGGGTCTGCAAGAGAGGCAAGGATATTCTAGGATGTTGGAATTTATTAAGTAAATCCACATAGTCTTAGTCATAAGTCCAAATTTCATGTGTTGAACTGTATCATGTTTCTGAGAATTTCAATACATTTTCTTTTAATCTATGAAATAAAGATGCTGATTCTTCATGTTGGATCTGAGAAACTAGGTCAATTTTCATGCCTTGTGTTTTTTGATAGTTGCTTTTGTTGTTTTCTCAGGATTCCAGTTCTGTTGTGGAGTGGACTCAAACTCCTAAAGAAAAATGTTCCCGAGGAGCAGACCGTCCGAGTAGTTATGAAGCAGAATGGGACATGGTCACCACAGTCTCTTTTAAGAAGAAGCCTCATTCAAATGGAGGTACTTAAAAAAAATGTGGAGGGCTTTTTTTTTTGTAGGGTATTTTGATTTTTTCCATGATAGTAACTTGTAACTGAAGAATTGCCTTTTAGATATAGGAAAATTGAATTTATTACAACTTGAAAGGCTGGGATTCATTTGTGGTAAGAGGTGAATCTCTGGGTGTGGAAAAAAAATTCACAAATGGAATAACTGTCACCTGCCTCTATTTTTTTCTTTGAATTGTTAGAGGATTGTACTGAAAATTAACATTAAATCTAACTTCGTGCTTCATCATTAGATGTAGTAGCAGTTTTATCTGCACTGGGCTTACATTCTTTGAAACAAATGGAATTTAAGCTAGGTCTCATGTTAGAAATGAAAATGGAAAAATAAGTGGTTTACTACTCAAATGCCTTTCCATACTGCAGCAGCAGGGGGAGATGGAGTGTACAGTTATTATGTACATGGGTCTTTTATATGATCTTTTTTACTTTGGCAGAATAATTCTACAGCTACACCATTTTTGTTATAGTGTCTCAGTAGAGATGTTGAAAAACAAGTTGTGGCGAAAAAACAGTGATTCTCAAGTAATCTTTTCCTCTCTGATTCTCCCATAGTGCTTTTTCTTTAATAATACTTGTTTTCCATGTATTATTTCACAGCATGTAACTGGGGACTATTGTGCTTATTTTACCATCTTTATAATGGTTTTAAATGTCATCTCTGTCATGTATGAGTGCAGGGTTTGGATGTCAGATTATGAACGTTTTTGGGTAAAGCACAGCCTTTGGCTTTTATATACGCATACACACACCCCAGAGCATTTCTGTTGGGCAAAGGTGGTTTGTCACATCACTAATTTGTATTGATTTTGCATCTCCAGTCATCAGAGCATGTCTTCATCTATAGTGAGTGTCACTGAGCACTACTGACTAGGATTATGCTCTTTGCCACTTCTTGCTAATTTCCAGTTGCTGTATTTGATGGGAGCAGGCCAGGGGGTGTCCCAAATTCCTTCTAGACATGCTGGCAATTTTGTGTCCTCTGGTAAAGTACACTTTAATCCCTTCTCCTTGAATAGATACAGTCTTGCACAGCATGTATACAAGCTTGCACAGTACAGGAAGAAGGGGTGAGGGGGAGATTTCCAATTCCTTTACCCTTACTTTGGTAGCAGCCTTACGCAACACATAGTTAATAACTGTGGGTCATATATAGGTTACAGGATTGTAGTGCATGTCATGTTTAGTTTGAGTAAGTAGCACTACCTGGTGGAGGTGCAGGTTGGATTTAGCTTGCTGCTGGAATTTGATACAGCAGTTGCACATTTAACTGCTAGATCACTTCTGTTGTAGGATGTTGAGTTTCTTGAGTTGCAGCTGACCCACAGGGACCATCAAAGTCCTGCGCAGGACAACGCCAAGAATCACACCATATACCTGGGAGTGTTGTCCAAACACTTCTTGAACTCTTCTTAAGCTTAATGCCATGACCACTTCCCTGGGAGCCTGTTTCAATGCCCAACCATCCTCTGGGTGAAAAACCTTTTCCTATAAACTGTAGGTACAGCTTTAGGGGAGCAGTCTGGTGGACTTGTTTGTTGTTCTACAAGTTGGCCAAAGACAAGGAGGCTCAAAGAGAAATCCAGAAATAGCAGTTTCAGTGTGCATTTTATTATTAGAAGAAATGCTGGTGTCTATGTTTTGTTTTTTAGGAACAGTGACAGATATAATGCATTTATAATTGCTAACATTGAAAGTCAAACTGAAATCACATGGTAATTTTGTTTTTAAGATGCTACAACTCATGCAAATGGAGAAAGCAAGTGGTCGTTCCTGTTCAGTTTGACAGATCTGAAATCAATCAAACAAAACAAAGAAGGCATGGGATGGTCTTATTTGGTGTTCTGTCTGAAGGATGATGTGAAGCTTCCAGCTCTTCACTTTCATCATGGAGATAGCAAACCGTTGATTAAATGTCTTGAAAAGCACGTTGCACTGAATGAGTAAGTATCAGACAACTCTTAATTCTGTAAAATACAGATGATTGATTTACTTAAATCACATAATGAATTTCAGATTAATACTTCCTGATTGTTTTTCTCTTCCTTTTATTATTAGTTAGTTAGTTTTCAAGGTGACATAAACTGTGATTTCACATATGCATTTGGAATGTAAGCTGAAGTTTTAAAATAGTTGGATTGATTTATGGAGTATTTTAGAATCTGGAGTGTTATTAGCTCCGAATGCCTCAGTTGCTCCATCTAGTGGGTGCAGAAGCTTCTTATGAACATGCAGTGTAAAAGTTAACTCCTTCATGACCTACTTCTATAAAATGGGATAATTTGTGTTAAAATTTGAGATTGTCTTCTTTGTGCAAAATATCTGTGAATATTTACATGAGTGTGCAAGGTCACTTACAGTACTGTCAACTAAATCAATTGGTATATAAATGTTTTCCCCCACAATTTTGTTCCCCTGTAATTTCTTGCCTGGTCAATGTTTCACTCTTAATCTTTACTGCACAAATCACCTTTCTGAATTTAGATATAGTTAAGACCCTATCATGCTGTTAAATACTTTGAGGTTGTTGTCTATTTATATTGTGTTACGTCCAAGTTTTTTACTAGGATAAAAGCCTTTTTGATCAGCATGGCATAAGTGCAGAATAAAATAAAATTTTCTTCTTTCACCATGTAAGCGTAAGTATAATTTAAGAAGCCAACAGATAAATAAGGTATAGATAGAATATGAAGAAATAAATGAGATGTGACATGTATACCTATAACAACTGTATTATCAGTGTAACATGTATTCTGTTTTCAAAAGTGTTTTACTGTTGTCACTTGCAACATAATAGTCTGATGACAGATTTGAAGATGGATAGTGAAATGGCTGTAGGAATCCTTACAGAGGGCTCTTCTCACATTGGTAGCATCATTGAGGTCAGAGATGCCTTCAACAAGTAGAGGAGGCTGATGCTGAGTAATACTGAGGAATACTTGGCTGGAGAACAAGCCACTAGGACATGAGTGGTGTATATTTATTGAACTGATTTGTGAAAGGCGTTGACAGTTTTGAGACGTGGTGTTGGGGTTTGTGATAACCAGAAGTTTTCAGTGGCTTGGAGAAGGTAGCAGGGTCATTGTGTCCAGTTGGTGGAATGGTACTGGCTGTAGCATTTTATGTGAGCTTTGTAAAAGGAAAAGTTAGGAAGACTAGAGGAGAGGCTATTAGGGCGACAAGATGAACATGTAAATAGGAATATTCTCTGTACAACTGTAGATTAGAAAATCCTGAATGACAACTTCATCTTAAATCCTGAGGGTTTTTTTCTCTAGGTTCCCACAGAGTCCTTCCTTTAACCTCTTTTCATTTAGTTTCATAATTTTGCAGCCTCTGCAGGCATAGGGAAACATTGTCATGCCATCCCCCTGCCTCCCTCCCTTTCTCCCTAAGGAAACTGTTCCTTTTTGAGCATACTGCTGCGTTTACTTATTTGTGGGTACCTTCTGACTAGCTGCTGGTAAGATGGGGCAGGTTTTGGGAGCAACTCATGTAGCAAAGACTGGAAAAAGACTTGTGTTATATGGTGAGTCGCAGAAAGCTTTATACCAGATCTGTGTCATCTGTTGCCTGTGTACTGCAACATATTTCAAATTCTCTAACTAATTGCTGGGATAAGGCAGCAAAACTTGAGGTAGTGTTCAAGCTTGCAGGATGTGCTGTGCTGCTTGGTATTGCCACCTTGAACACTTGTAAGCATTAATGAATGCAAGAGCAGATACTTCAGGAGCTTTAAAGCAAAAAGCAATGGCAGCTACGGAAATTAAATTTTGATGAGCTTAAGCATTGACCAGAGCAGGAACTTCCATTTTTAGTTTTCTTATTCAGTTAAGGTCTCTTCTGTCACCAAATTATTTTCTGTTGTCTGGTCCTGAATTATGATGATTATTTTTTCTAAGGAAAGAGAAAAGAACAAATAGGCAATCCAAGTTATGGAAATGACGGAGTCAATCTGTATGTTTCTGTTGTTTCCTAATGGTTATTCATTCTTTAGTATATAATGTATCTAAGCTCACAACCTCATTTAGGAAAAGATGTATACTTGGCTATCTGGATACCACAAGCAAATATTTGGCAGTGTAATTACTTGTTATCCCAACTTCTATTTTATAAAACATGGGATATTGATATTAAGGCAGAAATTTTAGCTTCTCTATAAATTATCTTTATATTATAGGTATTTCCTTATGTTCCTATTACCTCAAAAGATTTTGCCCTTCTCCATTCTTTATAAAATATCACATCATTGCTGAAATCAGTGTGAAGCAGCTGAACTTGTACAAAATAGTTGTAATTTCTTGCCCTAAGGATTATGTGCCTTCTAGTTTGGTTGCAGCAGTCTAATCTTGAGAAAGTACCGTGTGCCTGGATGACCCTTTCTAAGTCGCAGTACTATGAGGAAGTTTAAGAAAGTGTATAGCTCACAAATTCTTGAACATTACCTAAGTAGGTGTTGGTGCCCGCCTGACTGTCCAGAAAGTGTGTGTAATTAAAAGGGAGATATGGTACAAAGATTTAATTCTTTTAGTTAAGGAAAACATAATACATGACTCAGCCTTTGCCCCTGTGCTGCTTTTTAGAAAAAGCCAGTTGAGCTTCATTAACTGTTGCTGCCTCAGAGTTATGACTGTGATGTCTGACTGTCTCAAAATAAGATCTCTTGTTGCATTTCATATCCGTCAGTGTTAACAGTGTCCTGTCCTGTTGGAATGGGGAAGAGATAAGGCTTATTAAAGTTCTTATCTTTGACTTTCGTAACGTGGTGGATGATGCAGGTGCTAATAAAAAGAAAAGTAATTTTTCTTTCAAAGACTAGAAATAGTGGATTTAAACTTTGTGAGAGAGCAATAGAGAGGTATTTTATAAATGTAAGTCTGTGCAATGGATTAGGGTCAGATGGCAAAGTGCTTGGCTTTCTCCTGCCTGGATACAGACTCTGAGGCTTGAATGTCAGCCCACTTTCTGAGCTGTTCTCTCTTCTGTCACCTACTGAGCAGTAAATTGGTAATTCAGCAGCTGCTTAAGGAAGTAATGGGGTGCCTGTGCTGAAGAAGGGGACAAAATGGGATATTGCAGGGGGAGTGGGTGTGAGAGCAGAAGAACAGATTCATTATTGGGAGCGGCATGGTTTCACTGCCTTTGTTGTCACTATTTTCATCTGCCTATGGAACCCTGTTGAGTAGAAAATGTTGTATTGAGCAGGAGTGTACAAATACAGCGAGTTAGGCTAGATGGGTTTGTGTTTGTTAAGCTTTTGGAGTCTACACAGAAATACATTTGCACAGTTGTACTGAGATGGTTCTGTTTCACAGTACAATGCTCTGGTGTCTTTTAAGCTCCTATCAGTATGAATCTTAGAATTATTCTGACAGGATCTGTTGTAGTACTATTGGTTAGAAATTTGTTCATGTGCTTTCATACATTGAAAAGCAGTTTGTATTCCTTAATGTAATGTTTTACAGGGTGCCATAATGTAAGATTTACAAACTGGTAGAAAGAATTCCTTAACTGTATGGGTGACACAGGCTCTTTTCACTTCCTCTGTTATGTTAAAGGAGTTTCAGCATATATTGTGTTGAGGCTGACTGTGTCTCACTGCATTTCCTGTGTCACATTTTTTGTCCATTGTCAAAACCAGAAAACTGTATTGAAGATAATTTTGTTGCCTATATGTAAATGGAGTTATCTTCCAGAGTAATTTCTTAAAAAATCTTCTAAAGCTTCATTTTTCAAGGAATGAAATAGTACCATTCAGAATTAATATGGAAATTACTAATCTTTTGAAAAATGAAGGTCCTGTTTTGTGTAGCATTAGTTTGTTAACTTGTGCCAAGGACTAAGAATGATCTTGCATAAAATCTTTTTTTTTTTTTTTTTTTTTTT
>VZTH01001482.1:48382-76030 GCA_013397815.1 Aleadryas rufinucha
AAGCCTGAAATGTGGCTTCAAAAAACCAGTAAATGTTCTGAAAACTTTACAGAAGAAACCTGGTCACACCCAGACACCCTTTTTTTAAATTTTATTGCAGATCTCCCCATGATGAACGGGTTCTTCTTGTGAAGACTCAGAAGTCACTGTCTCAGTCTTTTGAAAATCTCTTTGATGAACCGTCATATGGCTTATTACAAGTATGTATTATCTTTGAGTTTTTTATTCTGAAGACAAGTATTAAAAAAAATCCACCCTACCATGTCACAGGAATATTCGCTGAGTATGATTTAATGCCATTGGAGAAGCGATAATGCCATTTATGACATTGTTGTTAAGTATTGCCAAGAATAATGCCATTGTGGAAGCATTGACTGTGTCCTAAACCAAATGCTTACTATAGAAAGTACACTTAATTGCAAGTTGTTTTCTATGATGTAATAATTTCTTAACTTTTCTGTGATATTATTTCAAACCTATTTAAGTTCATGTTCTCTGTGATTCTGTACAATTGGGTACAGAAAGTCTTAGAAAAGGGGGAATGGAAAAATTTAGGAATTACCAAAACATATTTTTTATGATTTTCTAAGTTTTCCGTGACTAAATATTATTTTCAGTGATATTTTCTGAGACTTTTCAAAGGATGATGGAAATGCAGCGGCAAAGAGGACAATATTGGCTAAAATGATGGGGTTTTTTAATACTACAATGGCTTATCATTTGGTGGGGCTTATGGATTTGTGACCCACTGATCTGTTTAATTAAAGAAAATCTTCCTGAATTAATTACATTAGTTTCTGGATTTAGTTGTCAAATCAAGATTTGTGTGAAATTCCTAGCAGAGTACATGATGGTTCAAACTTTTTTCTCTGTGAGGATGGGGAAGCTGGGCATGAGGTAGCTGTTTTGTGCCATGAATCACTGGTTAGTAAACAGTGGATCTGATCCACTTCTATATGTAGGTCAGGCTTACTGAGAACACTGGTGTCCAATATTTCAGATCAATTAGCAGTATTATCTTCATACTTAAGATATGTTTTTTAATCATGTGAGGATTGTTCTGTATTACTACTAATACATAGAACTTAAATAATTTTGAGATCTACAGTACTTTTCCTGATGCTTTGCTTTGAGTAAAAGAGTTACAAATATATATATATTACAAATATATTATAAGCACAAATGTTTGTGTTTTGCTTATTTTCCTTGTTATAACAGAAATGGAAGAAAGATCCATACATAGTAACAATGGGAAAATTTTCCAAAGTCACCAACTATATTGTTGGTAGTTTACGTCCAAGTGATCCATCAAATCAAAGGCGACCACCATCGGAAATGGCAGACTTTCTCAATGATACCATTCCAGGGCTGAAGATAAATCAGCAGGAAGAACCAGGATTTGAAGTCATTACACGAGTGAGTCTATAAATTAATGATACAGATGCATTGATTGTTTTTATGCACCCTTTTAAAAGAATGGTAGGACTTGAAGCATGATGAATTATACTGTTTATGCAATTGTGGCATGTTACCATTTATTCTCAAGAGTTAAGATCATCATTATCAGTTACATTTGAATATGTCATTTTTATGCATGCAAATGCGAGTTTTCCTTTGAAATGAAGTTTGTTATTAATGAAATGGTGACTATAATTGTGTTAGAGACACTACCTTAAAACGTGACCGATTTTATGTTCAGTGTTTCCTCTGAGGTCAGTTACAGCTACATTAAGTAAAATTGGAGAAGGCAGGTTAATAACCAACTTTCTTGGCTAATCACTCCTAACATTTCAGTTTCTTTTAAGATTAAAACAAAATACTTCATTGGATGATTAATGTCTAGGGTGTATAAATTACAGATTTATGTATGATTTGAACCAAAGCTAGAAGGAACTTATAATTGGATCATGAATCACTGTGGACACCTGTTGGAGTCTTTTACAGATAGGTGGAAAAGGTTTATTTTTAAATGCTTATGATTATTTTTTAAGCAGCTTACATCTTTTTAAAACATTAACTGTTTTATATGGGGGATTTTTTGAGTTCAAGCTAGTGTTAATATCTTAGCAGTAGCTGCATGAACTACATAATTCCAAGAAGTTGCTGCCTAGCACTTAGTTAATTTATCAATGAGAAAGTTTAACAAATGCTATATATGGAAAATAACATTGACCTATATGTCTTAATCCGACAAATACCTTGGACTTCTAAAGAGTTGAAACACAAATTGGTTTGGGAGTTGCTATCATAAAAATATTTTTAGGAAGTGAGGATTTACTGTCTGCTGAACTGTCCTGTACTTAGACATGCGGTTTGGGAACTGAGAGACTAAGCACAAACTGAAACTTTGGATGGGTGTTACAAATTCTCAAAGTACGTACATCTGTAAGGATTTTTAAGAGGCTGTGTACCAAAACTTATCTTTCCAGTCACATTGTTCAGTCTGTGCAGGGAATCCCATCTCCAAACCCATGCTGGTTTTCAGTTCTCCCTTAAGATGCACTCATGTCTATTAGGAATGTGTTTTTGAAGTGAAGCTCTTTATTGTCCTTGTTTGCTGTGTTGCATTAGTTTATGGGAAGCTAGCTCAGAGGCATTTGTGGAGTTAGAAGGTTATTTAAAACACACTTACGTCCTCCAAAATCTGAAATATTAAGATGTGTAGCCAGGTCCTCAGCACCAGTCTTACTCTAAAGATCTGCTTGTGTTGGCCCACACTACTTGCTCATGTGGATGCAGCCTTAGATCCTTAGAATTGCTAACTGGGGTATGTGCATGTGGCAATGTAGTTGCACTGAGTATAAGAAACTGGCAAGCTTAGTACCATTTGTGCAGTTGTTTGCAGCGACTGAAGCACTTCATTGGGATTCATATAATGCCTTTGTGTGTGTTTCAGATCGACCTAGGGAAACAGCCTGAAGTTAGTAGAAGAGAGCCTGTGTCAGCTGAAGAATGGGCTAAGAATATGGACTCTGATGGAAGAATTTTAGATGTTGACTACATAAAGCGATTGATATTCAAAGGGGTAACTTTTTTTCTAATTTCAGCAAGACCTCTGGCTTAATTCTGGCTTTTACTTTGCTTCCCAAACCACGGTTATGCTGTTTTTATTACACTTGTAATGTTTCATGCAGAACTTTGAGCATGACCTAGACAGTCATTATTGAGAGACTTCATAAAGCAGGGTTTCATGCCAATCAAATACCTCAGCAGTCTTGCAGCTATGTGAAGTGCTACAAAGAGAGAGATCTTGTGGCTGGCTAAAGGAAATGAGTTGAAAATACAGAAGTTTAAGTGATAAAACAGATGAAAGTGGCCTTCAGGAAAAGGTTTCAGTGTTAGGATATTGGGTTTATTCTTTTCTCTTAAAAGGTTTTTTCTTATCCTTCTCCAGCAAAAGTTTCTGGTTTTGCCCAGCAGTTTGCTGGGATTTGAGCCTCATCAGAGCAGTGCTAAACACTTTTGCTGATACTTTAATTGAACGGAGAGGTTTTGCAATATGAATGTAATTTAGTGTCAGATGGAAGTTTTGAAAACTAGTTGCATCCTGTAGCTTTTCTACCTAATGTTACTTCAGTATTTCTATATTCTGGTGGGAATCCAGCTGCCTTAATGCATTCATTGTGTGCCTGCTAATGCATGTTTGCAAGCAGAAATAGAGAATGGTAACACTGATATTACAGGTTTTGAAAAGACCTATACCTACTAAGTAATGCTAAGTAATATACTGTAGAGGGGGTAGGGTGAAAAGGAGGCCCTTTCTGGTTTCTGTGACTGTTCCTTAATATTCACATGCCTAATGTGCCCAATTAAGGACCCTTCCACAATCATGAGAACTACTACAAACCTTTTCTTCTTGTAGCCCACTTTCCTGTCATCTCTGACCATTGTGAGGAGAGAGAGTGCTCTATTTTATTTATGACTCAAGATCCCCAAAGTGGGGGCTCTCATAGCAAAAATTCCTTATTCTTATGAATATGAGAATTCTGCTCCTGCTATACTGCAGGAGTTGCACGAAACTCTCTTGATGAGAGCAGGATATGATTCAGCTCCATACATTTTTGTCATCTAAAAATGTTGAGCATTACTTGGAAAGATTTCTGACAAGCAGGTTTCTTGAGTGGACGCTAGTATTTTTGACTGAAAGATTCATTGAAGGTTGGCCATGTCTTGTGAGATGAAAGTATTTGTTTAAAAAAAAAATAAATGGAAGACTAGTCCTCAAGATCACTCTGTGGCAAGACCAGAAGTTTGACAATTGTAACCAGAAGCAGCATTATATTTGTATCATACACATATAAATATATATATATATATATCTATACACCCACATTTTAGAAGTACTTTTTTTTGCTTCTTAAAGTCTGTGATGCCTGTAAGGTTTTTATTTTTAGCAGTGAAGCAAAAATATAGGAAGAAAATTATTTTCTAAAGTTTCTTTTTTTACCTAAGCGTGAATCCAGTACTTCTACAGTTTTCTGCTTAATCATACTCTTTTCCTCCTGTTTTGTCCCAGTGTGATACCTGCTTAGGACATGAGACTTGGCTGCAATGTAAAAAGAAACTGACTTGAAGATGCTACTTTGAGAAGTGTTGTATCACTCTAGGAATGTTTCCTCACAGTGTGGAAATACTTTTTGTTGATGCTTCATATCCATTATTCCATAGGGTCTCTGCCATACTTTAAGAAAAGAGGCATGGAAATTTCTTTTGGGGTATTTTCCTTGGAACAGCAGTAAAGAAGAGAGAGCAAATCTGCAGAAAAGGAAAACGTGAGTACAGTGACTTTTTTCTTACAAAATAAATTTAAAAGCTGCATCTTTTTTGACATAATGATGTAGAAAGCCTTTTGAAAGGCAGCTGCTAAAATTGTTGAATGCAAGAACATGGGACATTTTCTTAAAAGTTGTTATACTCAAGACATTACATAAACAGGTTCTTGTTATTCCGTTTATCTCAAAGAATAAATGGAATGAATGAATGCTTATATTAAAAAAAGTGAATATTTGGTTTCAAAATAGTCTCTCTTCTTCAGGGATGAATATTTCAGGATGAAACTGCAGTGGAAATCTGTCAGTGAGGAACAGGAAAAGCGAAATTCAAGATTAAGAGATTACCGGAGTCTTATAGGTAAATTCATGTTTAGAAGCATACCTAACTGCACACACACTTTTACAAGTTAATATGGAATTGAAAAAAGTACCCTTTTGAAGAGCCTGCATGAAGAGGCACTAAAACGAACATGTTGCTCTTTTCAGAGGTGTCTAAACTTGGTTATATACTTAATATTAAAACTTTCTCAACTAGAGTAATTCAGAGCTTTACATATTAGTGTTACAAACTGGCTGGATTTTTAAACTTCCTTTACTTAATAACACAAAATGAAGAGTCTTTTGCTATGTCATAATGTGTTTTTACTGGAAATGTTAAAATGATGAGATACAATAAGAATGTGAAAATGTCTGTTCATATTTTATAATTTCTTATAGGGATTTGTGTATATGCAGTCTGACTTCTGGGGTTTTACACCTACTTTTAAAAATTTCGTCAAATTATGCTGAGTATTAGCAGTTTGTATCCTCAGTTCCCTTTGGTAGTGAGATTTGGGCACCAATGTTTAGGATTACTAAATATTTTTTCAGGAGACAGGCCAAGATTTCTGTGTTATTCTGAGAGAAAGACTAAACTTATTTCAGGCAGTTATTCAACAGGCAAGCTGAAAGGGTCAAAGTCTAGCCTTGGTAGATTAATAAACTACATTTTTAGAGAATGTTAACAGAAAAAATTAATATTCGGAGTTAAAAAAAGGCCAGATGTTTGTTTTTGTTGACACAGTTACTTTAATTTTTAAGTGTTTGAAATGTATGTGGCAATATTAGGGTTATGTAGAAAAATAGATCCAAAACTACAAAATACTTCTTTTATCAAACTGCATTCAAAATTTTGCAAAATTTTAAAATATATTGGTCTTGAATTTCACCTTATTGAAGGGTATGCTGTGTGCTTGATATGTTTCAGGCATCAAAACTGCCTGATGAAAGAGGCAGTTTCATCTGCTATGAGTTACAGGAATTTGTTAAACAGTATTTATAAGCATGCTTTTATGAACTGTAACAGTTTCTTTGAGCTGATCATGTGGGAACTTTCCAACTATGGCTTGTGCTGTGTCACATCAGTATTCATAAACAGCATTGTAGAGTTAACTCGCATAAAATTGTTTTTAATCCTCTTAAGTGTAAAACATTTTTGCTGAATTATAATCAGGAATTTTTCCATAAAATGTATTATCAAAGAAAAGGCAGAAAACTTTAAAATATGTTTGTAAGCAAATCCTTTCATTGCAGATAGGAAAGATTTTCTTTATTTTAAAATATTCTTTATTTTGAAATTGCATTCAGTTATGCAGTTGTCTCAAACACTTCAAAGCTTTGCAATAGTGTTTGAGGAAGAAATCATCAGCTTAGACATTGTGAATTAATTTGATACTGGCTTTGTAGGACTGGTTTTGAAAGTGTCTTTAAATCTGGACTGTTTTCTTAGAAAAAGATGTTAACAGGACAGATCGAACAAATAAGTTCTATGAAGGTGAAGATAATCCAGGACTGATTTTACTTCATGATATTTTGATGACCTATTGCATGTATGACTTTGACTTAGGTAAGTTGTGTCCCTCTGAATGTAAAAGCCTTCTTGGCTTCTGATATGCAGCTTTGCTTATGTTAAGTCCTACTAATTGAACTTGTATTGATTACAATGCTTTTTGTAAATGTTTTAAACTTATAGTATTTAATAATGTAGATAACTTTGTTCAGTTTTTCTTCCTCTCTTCAATTTGATGCTTATCTCAGCCATCTGAACTCATCAATTGTGGTGTGATTGGGAATTAAGTGATAGTTTGTCTTCAGCACAGACCTACTGTTGTGGGGTTCTTTTGTTGGTTTGGGGGTTTTTGTGTGGTTTTCATTGAGTTTTTTGGTTTAGTTTATTTTGTGTTAATTTTGTTTGTAGAATTGGAGTAAGCTTGCTTTTCAGAGTTTTAAATGGTTTTGGGTCTGTGGAGCTTGAGTGTTATATATATTTTTAAGACTGATATATCAATACAAATGATAAGCCAGCTGCCACTGCTGTAATTAAAGCTCAGCATGCTGAACCAGCTGTTCGTAAACATGGTGTTCTTGTGAATATTTTAAAAGCTGGTTCTTGGGAAGTGCACTTAGCAATCTGTCAAAAATTACATTTTAGTGCATGCATCTGTTGCAGAGGAAACAGCATATAACATCTTGCTTTAATCACAGTGTTAATGTGATGGCTAAGTCTTGGTTTCTTGTTAATTGTCTTGGGAGGAAGGGAAAAGATACCTGTAGTTGGTTCCCCATCCACCCTTGGCATGACATTTGGCTGTTGTATACTTTGGAGTTTCTTTGGGTATTCTGTATTAGAAAAGTTTTGGGATTCTAAAAGCCTGCTTCATGCCAGATTTTGAAAATAAAAAGTAAGAATAAATCTTTAATCACGAGTAAACATGCTGCAGAGCTCTAGTTCTTGTCGGTTTTTGTTCTCTCTGAAAGAGTGTCTTGATCTTTGGCTTGAAAAAAGAGAAAACTAAAACTGATGTTTTAAACATCTAGCTCTATTTCACCTCTTTCCACATTTCAACATTCATTAATGCACAGTGACATTATAGGTGAAATTAAAGCAGATTCACCACCCACTCTGTTAAAAACATTGTTTAGATGGCTAAATGTACACAGTGGATAAGTCTTTTGTTTTATAAACAAGCAGGAATAATGGAAATACACATATGTAAATTGACATAGTAACTGTCCAAGGCTTCTATGCATTGGTGCAGTGCTGCTCTTAATCTTTTGAGAGCAGCTTTAGAGGGGTCTGAATAATGCCACAAACTGCCAGATAGGGGAGGGGACAGAATAGCTGTTAATAGAATATTTTTCTGAATTAATTCCTTAAGTCTGCATTAATGAGATTTGTTTTATTATTAAATAGACTTTTAAATTGTCTTGAACAGAATTTTCTCTGCATTTATTTTTAGTTAGCTGTTGTATTAAATATGTGGGGAATAAAACCTTTTTTTCTTTTGACCTTTTAATTATTTACCTGTTTGCTGTTACTTATTCTATTTTTCTTCTCACAGCTGCTCCGTATTTTCAGTTATTGACTCTAATCCTCTTTTCAGTATCACAGTTAGAATTACATCATTAAGAAATAAAGTCAGCTAACTGAGAAATGTTATGTTGAACCAATCACTGATGATAGATATACACATAAATGTGTTCTCTTATTTAGGGAGGCCAGCAACAATAGGGCAGTAGATAAGCTGACCCTAGCATCGGTGGTAATTGGAAGAGCTGGGAAGAAGGGGAAAAATTACCTGTAAAAATCATTGTCCTCTACTTAAATTGAGTGTTAATTGCAAACAAGAAAGCTGAAATAAGCATTAAAAACTATAAAAATTTGAAAAACTTTTTTAATACAAATAAAATTTTACATCTGTTTATATAAATTATATGCTTTAGTGGGCATTTCCTTCTCCAGTTAAATGAAGGCTTTTCTTGAAAGAGTGTGAGTACTTTTTAGGAGGTATGAACTGTATTCACTACTCTAGGCACAAAACCTAAAAGCACTTCCTTGAATCAGATCTAGATATGTGCTGCTTTTGTGTTTCTTGCAAGCAATACTTTACTATTAATTCCCTTTCTCACTTTGATAGGTCGAATTCTTTGTTGTTGTCTGCATGGTTACACAGATGATCTTAGGCTTGGGTGTATTTAAAGTACTGTCCAAGCAGAACAGTCCCAGCTTCCTTAAATAAAGGAATCTTTAAAGCATATTCCGTGACAGAAAAAAAAGAAGTGTAAAATGCAAAGTTTTCTTCTTGAGAGCTGCTGCGCTGTGTTTTTCTGGAATTGCAACGCAACATCTCTTTAAATTAATTTGAGAAGAAAATCTTCATTTTGGGGGTGGGGGGGAGTGGGAAGATACTCAGAATTTTTAAATGTCTCGAAGAAAGTAACTAAGTACAAATAGAAAGGAGACTATATACAAGTTTGTATTTGTGATGGTGCAAGGTATAGACTTAATCTTAAAAACATCAATATATGCTCCTGAGTTCTAAATAGGAACATTTTTACTAAAAATCTATTGTGTAGAAACCTGGTTTGTACATATTTTAACAACTACTAGAACAATGCGTTTGCTTTACGTTCTCCTTAGATTGGCAGAAATGGCTGATATATCTTAACAGATCTGCTGGATGTTGGTGCCTATTAATACAAATTTGTCTTTATAATTCTCCAATTCAACTACCAGTAGTGTCTGTATGTGCTGACATTTGTTCCACTCAGTCATTCATCACACTTGAAAAATTACAGTTTAACTGCTGAGTTTAAATTCCTCTTTGCTTTTTCCTCCCCTCTCCTTTTTCTCCATCAAGGTTATGTGCAGGGGATGAGCGACTTGCTGTCACCTGTCTTGTATGTTATGGAGAATGAAGTAGATGCCTTTTGGTGCTTTGTATCATACATGGATCAAATGGTAAAATGAGGCTTTTTTGGCCCACATAAACAGATAAGCTACAAATAGTATTTGGGGTTAATTTTACTTTATAAATTTCATTGGGTTTTGAAAATTTTTTTAAAGCAGTCATTTTATTTTGGAGTCAATACGCTGTTGTTGATTGAGGTTATGGTGGGTTTGCAATAGTATTGCTGTACAATACAGACATATTTGGCTCCTTAAGAATTCCACAGTAACCATCACAGACAAATTTGTATTTATCAGGAGTCCTCAAGTAGGATTTTGTTCAGGATAATGGTTTCATGTTATACCTGCCTTTTGGCTTTTGTTAAATGCAATTTAGACTTCCCACAAACTGAAGCTTTTATGACTTATGCATGTAGCAAAAGAGTGTGTGACTGATATGAAAGTAAAAGAAAAGCTGGGTTTTTTGTTTGAGTGCAGTCATGCTGCTTGGAAGTACAGATCTTAGGCCAATTTAAACTATCATTTATTACATACAAAAATGTTAGCAAAGAAATACAGTTCATTGCTTTAGTTAAACTTCTCACTAAAAGGCAGACATTTCATTAGACAGAAGTACAGTTAAATATTCATATATTAAATACCTAAAGGATGTGAACTACTGTTGCGATAACAAAACTTCTTTAAAAATAGCTGCAAATCTCAAAATTGAGTTAATAAAAATGACAATGCTAATGTTTTATTCCATACAGCATCAGAATTTTGAAGAACAGATGCAGGGTATGAAGACACAACTAATTCAGCTGAGTCATTTGCTTCGTTTACTAGACAGTGGATTTTGCAGTTATTTAGGTAGGTGTATTATTTATGCCCAGTAACTGAAACAACTTCCTGCGTTCTGTTCCTTACCATTCTAAATATAAGTCCAATATTGTATGAGTACACGACTTGTAAATTAATAATGCCTAAAAGACTTCAATAATTGCTCCATGCTTATTGAAAAAACAGGGTCATCCTGTTAGCAATTTAAAAAATATGCTGCACTCTGGCAAATATCTTTGATTCTGAAAAGGGGCTGCCATCTTAAAAATTAGTGGTATGAGCATGTACCTGTAAAGTGTGGGGGTTTTGTTTTGATTTTTTTTCACCTGTTGTCTGAACCAAATTTGATGCTTCTGAAATGTCACACTCTTATTCCTAGAATCTCAAGACTCAGGCTACCTTTATTTTTGCTTCCGGTGGCTTCTTATCAGATTTAAAAGGGAATTTAGTTTTCAAGATATTCTTCGACTCTGGGAGGTAAGGAAATATTTCATCACACAAACTCCAGCAGTTTTTGGACTTTAGAACAAAAAGCATGGATCATTTTGCAAAGTGTTTAATACTCTGATAAATTAAAAAAAAAAAGATTGAGTGCAATGATCTCAGGACAAGTGAGCATTTCTTACGTCTTTTTAGCCTAAAGAACAACTTGGGAAGTTAATGAAAAAATACTTACTAGAGCTGCTTTGGATAAATTGGCTTTTGCAAAAAGATTTGGACTGGAGTCTTCAATTGAGACTCCTGAGTGAAAATAGTTAAGTGGAGAGTACCAGTTAACTGTTAATGTAAAACAGCTCATGATAGAAGAAAAGAGCATTTGTTTGATTAATTCCTTGGTATTGGTGATTCTTTATAGATTAAGTGGAGTGAAGCACTGTCAGGGTAGTTTGTGTTAGCCAAAACCATCAGGAGGATGATGTCAGAAGATTGTTAATCTTGATGATAAGGCCTTGTGATGCCAAATAACATGATGTAAAATATCAAAATGTGCAAGTTCTGATAATTCTGGGTTAATGAGATCTTTTTTTGATTTAGGTGATCTTGGGATGAGATGGAATAATTAAGATTAACTAATACTTTTTTGTTCTGAGAAAATTGAGAAGTGTGTCAACAGTACAGGTTTATTGTCCAAGATGCATTTAACAAGGGCACAGTATTCACTGAAAACTCAGTAGAAGAGAATAAATGTTGGGATGAACAGAGGGAGTATTTTCTAGGACATAACATCATGTGTTGGGGAATAGAAGGGTAATGAAAAGAACAGAGCTGAGATGCATAAAGTCTGTAGTATAATGAAAAATAGTGCTGTTTCTGGTGTGATGAAAAGTAATGTGATACTTTTATTCGCTTTTTCCACTAATGAAAAAGGAGTCACATAAAGAGGAGGACCAGTATTTAAAACTGTCTAAAGTAAATCTTTTTTAGCTTTTTTATCATCGGTTGGTGGAATTTACTATCATAGAGTATTGAGGTGGTATTTCAACCAGAGGACAAAAAAGTTTATGGATAACATTCATAAATAAGGAAACCAATATGTACAAAACCCGAAGAATTCTCTTATTCTAAGGTATAAATGATAGTGATTTGGGAGGGAAGATGCACTCTTCCCCCCAGTATTATGTTGTCTTCTCGGTATTTTTTTAAAGACTAATTTTTCTTTTTAAGTTGATGACAACAATATTTTTATTTATAGTTTATAGTCCCAGGCTAGCACGTTTTTATCACCTCTGCTTTAATGTGTATATGTGTGTGCATACAGAAAAGAAACACACTGTCTTTCTCAAATATTTTTTTTCCTCTCTTAGGAAGGTGATGGAAACCTGTTGATATATGATAGTCCTGTAGGTTCCTTATAGCACATCATAATGTATGTTTACTACAAGTATTCAATTTCTTTGCTAGGAGATACGGAATGAGAAAGGGAATATCTTGTTTTCCTTTTTAAAACAAAGTAATTAAGAGATGTTGATGTTTTTATGCAAAGGCCAGTGTCACCTTGCTCAGTCCAGCTTACAGTGGGTATTTTTTTTTCCTGTGCATAGCCATGCAGCTCCACTGTTATCAGTGAAGTAAGTGGGATTTGCAAAGGCAAGCTATAGGCACAGGAGGCCATTTCCCTTTATAGAGAAATTAACTGCTTTTTTGGGTATTTGGCTGAGCAAATCTCATGTGCTGTTTTGTAATAGCACATGAATTGAGGGAATCCATTTGAAGGCAGTATTACCCTATGACATACTCACTTGCAGAGCGTAGAATGGGACGAAGGAGAGGTACCATCTGAGATTCCAGTCCCAGATTCCAAGACTTCTGGGGCTTTTTCTGTCTGATCTGTTAATTTCAGGGTGTTCTTGTGGATCTCCATTTCTGTCCTCTGACTCATATGAACCACTAAGTTAGTATCAGACCCTTTTTCCCTGTTCCCACTGGCTTCATGACTTCCAATGTTCTATCACAAAAAAAGGAATGAGAAAGATTCTTCACTAGTCTGGTTTCTCTCATCTCCATTTACCTTGGAGATGGGAGATACCAGTTCTCATCATCTGGAGTAGAGGCTAACTCCAAGCCTTTCCAGTTCCTGAGCAAGAGCCATAATCAGATCGGGGTAGAAAATGTAAGTGGTTGTTTCATTGCTCTGTGACAGAGTTGCATGTTAAAGAGAGGTGACATTCCACCTTGTGTGGATAAGCTGAGGCACATTATGTGAGTGCAGTTATTTGCAATGTTACATGCAATGCCTTTTGTGCGTGGGTTAAACTGCTCTGACAGCGGATGGGTTTACTTACAGCACATTTTAGCAGTGCCTCTCAAACTCAGCCCAGGTAGCCTACTGACCCACTGCTTAGCTGTGCCAAAATTGAGAGCAGTTCAATCCCTCCTTGACACTGGAGAGACAGGCAATATAATCTGGTACTTCCAGCCAGTTCTTATTTTGTTTGCGCAGTCGGTTGCTTCGAAGGAACCCAGAAGAAAAATTCTGTAACAAAATTGCAACTAACTCACACCTAGCTCCAGTGTTACTCTAGTACCACTCATGTAGCATAAAGCCAGAATGACTTGGGAATAAGTTACTTTACATACATTGGTAATGAGTATTCATGGCTGCTGAGGTAGCACTAGAACAAATGAGTCCTTGCTTGTGTGGCTTCACCTGAAATAAATAAGAAAAAAGAGTTATTGCTCCTTATTTTTGTATTTTTTATATTTTTACTTTTATACTTCTAATTTAAATACTGCTTTTTCTTCCATCCTTCTAGCATGTTGTGATGCTGCTGTTATGCATTTACATACATAACCTTAAGTGCATGCTCTGCTCCAGACTTTGAAAGGTTTATCGAAAATGGTAGCAAAATGTATGGATTTTTTTTGCAGCAACTTGATGTTGAACCAAATCAATGCACAACTGTCAATATGTCCTTCTTATGAAGTAGGAGTAGAAAAACACAGCAGTGTGTAGACAGACTGTGTTTGGTAGATTATAGGCGTTTCATTGTTTACCAGCCTATTTGCATTCCAGTCATTTTCCTGGAGTGAAAGAATGCTTTAATGGAATGTTGGTTGTCTGAAAAAGATGCAAAATTTAAACATTCAAGATTAATTGCACCTTATTTTGGGTGAACTTGGTTTGGATATCTTTGGGATTTATGCAATTCTGTTTACAGGTTTCATGTACTAGTGATGCAAGTTCAAGTGTAAGCTCTTGCTCAGCTTTAAGGCTCTATTCCATCAATAACGATGAAAAACGTTTTTTGCTAATGAAGTAATGAATTTTCAGGAGTCTGGTTTCTTACCTGCCTTTTTTTAGAGTAAATCCATTGTCTTAAATCCCTTTATCTCTCACGGCAATTTGTGCAAGCAGATTTTTGCTTCTTTCTGGTTTTGTTGGCAGAATTGTTCTCCAGGTTTCTACCCACCACATATGTTCTTTTCGAATACTATTTTTTTAAAGGTTTTCCCGAATGTACTAAAATAGGGTATTAGTACTGAAGTTGCACATTTCAGTCCCAGTGAACTCAAGAATGATTAATTGTGTCCTCCGTGAGACCAAATGCCAATATGTCTTCAGTCAGAAAGGAATAGCCACCCAGCCCCAGTACCTGCATTTACATGTCTTTGGGTTCTAATGGTGACAGTATTGGGAACAATTTTAGCACCTTATTTATGGCCATTAGAACCTTTTGAAGGTATTGCTGGCATGACACACTTCTGGCAATTCACACTTAATGCAGATACTCTGAGCCACACAAATAATTTGTTAGCTTCGGTTACTTCTGTTTCACTGTTTCACGTGAGCTGAGGCAGAGCACATATTCACAAGACCTCAAACTCAAGCAGCTTAGTAGCATTATAGTGGACAATGTCTTAAGAACCAGATAAGCATTTGGTGACTCAGACTTGCAGTTGTCACTAAAGAGCCAAAAGTAAAATTCCAAATAACTGTACAAATACTTAGTTGCTTTCAAAAATAGCCTATTGTTAGTTAAGTGATACAGCTAGAGGACTTATTTTCTAAGAACTACTTCTCTTTTCAGAGGAAAAGTGTAAGTATTTAAAATGTGGGGTTTTTTGTATTTTAACAGGTCATGTGGACAGAATTGCCTTGTCAGAATTTTCATCTTCTCCTTTGTTGTGCTATCCTAGAATCTGAAAAACAGCAAATAATGGACAAGCACTATGGCTTTAATGAAATACTAAAGGTACCAAATTCTTGTGCATTATTGTGCTGGTTTTGGCTGCAGTAGAGTTAATTGTCTTCCTAGTGTCTAGTATGGGGCTGTCTTTTGGGTATTAAATTAAAATATTAGTTAACTTTTTAGAGTTAATGCAATATGATTGTGGTTTATGTTGGGGTAGGAAAAGGTGCATACTATCTTCTGAAGGGTTTAGTGTCAACTGAGTGTCTATGCTGCAGGCTTTCAAAATGGTTTATTGGATGTCTGTGTTTAGTGATAAGATCATTAATAGATTCAAAATGGTTCTCCTCTCAGACTACTGCTTATTATATTTAATACTAACTTTTGCTTTTTCTTCTATGATCTAATTTATCATCTCTGAAAATGTGAGCTGCTGGGAGTAGTACATAGGAGGGCCAGATAGTTTGTGACATTTAGAGGTACCATGGATTCCTCTTGCAGACCTTGGATGCTGGTGAAAGCCAGCTGTTCCATACTGTATCTTTGAGTAGCCATTTCTCAAAGCTAATAGACTATGTCTAGCATTTCATAACTTAAGGGGCAGGCTAATAAGGTGATATTTATTAGCAGTGCAGTACAGTATTACTGTAGTTCGGGTAAAACATAGTTACCATTTATCTCATTATGCCTTTTGAATCTATTTTTAGCATATCAATGAACTGTCTATGAAAATTGATGTGGAATATATACTCTGCAAAGCAGAAGCAATTTCTATGCAGATGATGAATTGCAAGGTAAAGATATCTGTCTACTGTGAATGTTTATAGACAGTAAAAGTATGTAGTTAGCTGTAAGTGTTCATGTATTACTTGTGAAATAACTAATGCCTGGGTACAGTAAAGCGTGTTGTGTAGCTATGCAGTGCCTGTGTTTGAAAAGTCTGTAGGCAAGAGAGATTGATTTTATAGAGTAATACTCTTCACTGGGGGAAAGCTGAATTGTGCTTTTTGGTTGTAATATCTCAACTCTCCCTAGGTAACCTCACTCCAAGAAATTTGATGTTCGGTGTGCTTGAGAAAAACTAGTTGAAAGGTGCATTGCATTGAAAACATGCCAGACTTATTAGGCAAAAACTAGTGGGTCTCTCAATAAAACTAATTTCAGTAACATGAAGTGTAATTGTAATAGTTGATTAGACTTTTATTTTTGTAATGAAGATGATACTGTTAATCAGGAATTGATTCCTGAGTGTGTTCCCTTTGCTGTCTGTTTGAAAAGCAGCTACAGAAAATGGTAATTGTAATTAAAGTATTGCTGAGATTCAGCTAAATTCAGATGAATGATTGCTCAGATGAATGAATACTGGGAATGCAGGATGGACAGAGGGGACTTTGTTGTTAACTTTTTGCATTTAATTACAGTGATTTTTAATATTTCCCCTGCTGCCTCCTTTCTAGGAATTGCCTCAAACAGTTAGTGAGATTCTGGGGATAGAGACCAGTTCAGTAACACCGGATTCAGATACTGGAGAGGATGAAAGTGGAGCTGAGTTGAGTTGTCCGACGTCATTATATCAGAGTATCTCAACACCTGTAATTGCTGCCAATGGGACGAGGGACGGCGCTCAACAGATGGCTGAGACGCAGAGCCTGACACCTGCGTAATTACAGTTGGTCACATTGGAGAAAGACTTTCACTGAGCACGTTTCATTCAAGCACTTGAGAGATGGATATTTAAATTTGGTGTTGATTAAGCTTTAAGGTTGTAAAGAAAATCTGTACTGTAATGCTTTTGCATTAAAGCTTTACAACATGACTCAACTATTTTTGTAGTTTCTTCTACCAAAATAACCTTTTGTTTTCAATAACATTCCTTAATATTTTTGTAGCCAAGTGCATTTTCTTTTTGCTGATAAACTGGAAATGGATGGTGATTAAGAATTAATTTGAAATTTCTGCATTTGCTGAGCTTTCACACATATTGATCTAAGACAGTGTGAGCTCTTTGATTTGAGCAGATTCACAATATGCCAGCTGAGGCTGCCGTACAAAATTTTCAAGCTGAAGTGATGCTGATGTGCTAAAGGAGGATTCTTTTGTAAATGGATTTTCCCTATCTCAAATGTTTACAAAAATACTTCTAAGTATTTGTTGCTGGTTGAATGTAGATTTGAAATGGACATTCATACTTGCACAGTTTAATGTCCAAATACTGAATTTTGTGTAATTGGGAATGGATGAACAGTATATTTTTACATTAACATATCTTCACTTTATATATACATATATATATTTACACACATACACACACTATATTCACAAATGTTTGTGAATACTAAAAAGGATAGTCGTATTTTCAATATCTGAATAAACTTGACTGTTCATTCATATGAATCAGTTTGACCAAATTAATGCACAGCTCCAACCTGGGCTCTTTTTCAAGACTTTTCTAACTGAAGGTAACTTTCATGTGAATACGTTTAGTCCTACACTTGATGTAATTTTGCAATTGATACCTTGCAAACTTTACTAATGTTCATATTTGCTAATACATTAACTGATCAATTAACTACTTACACTGTTTTTATGGCAGCATTATTTGGAGAATTAATAAGCAGATTATAAAAAAGCCAACCAACAAAAACCACACACCAAAATAGTAATCACAATTAACATTAATGTATTTTTTTTGTATCTGCAAAAGGCAGTGAGTTTATTCCATGCCATGCTGATGTCCTTTGACATTATGTGAAATTTAACATAACTGATCAAGTGTATTCATTATTTGGTAACTATTGTACATATATAAAATAAAAGTCAAAGCTGATTTAGTGTTTTTAATTAAATCATATTTAGAGAAAAAATCTAGTTGTCTGGTTGTTAATGTAAGAACATGAGACAGAGGGGAGAGCTAGTGGTTAGTCCATGGGTATGACATTTTTTGTGGGTAATGAAAAACTGTGGGAGTACCTGCTTGTTACTACAGAGTGGAACACGCCTTTTCTCTCTGGGTAGTTGAAGTGTGGGATGTGGCAGAGCTTTCTTTTCTTGTGGAGCAGTTTACTTTTACAAATGTTATTTGTGCCATCTTAAGCAAATACAAGTAATACAAAAGGCTTTAGTAGATAAATCAAGTTGTTACAATAATTTGGGAGTCGATTCAACTTCTTTCACCAGTTGTGAGCAAACACCAGACAGCTGAATCTGTACAGATTTTGGTTTTAATATCGTCAATGTGCTATCTCTCATCAGTTAATAAGAACTTGAGTCCTATGCGGTGAAAGTCAAGGATTCACAGCTCAGCATTATCTGTAGCCTTTCATTTCCTGCCCAGGAAATTACTGTGAAGCATCATGCCTTTGTTCCCTGGTGAGCATTGTACTTCTTGGCAGTTAATTTAATGTGACATAGAATACAGAAAGGCATTAGAACTTAGATATTCAACACTTTGGTTCAAAGATACTAAGCAAGTTAGTTTCAGTATTTTTTGGAGCATCTAGTTCACTTTGAAGTGTACTTGCAAAATGTTTTTCATCAAAAATTATGTTAAATGAAACTGTGGAAGGAAACAGAAATGTAGCTGTCAGTTAACTGTGCATGGTTTTTAGGTATTCACAATGTGCTGCCACAAAAAACTGTATGCAAGATACTAAGATCTTGAAGAACACTGTAACTGACTGAACAAGAATATTCAAATGTTTAGGAAAAGCATATTTAAGTGGAATTCTGTCATTTCTTAGAATTACAGCTATGGCTGCTAAGAAAATCTACCAGCCCTTAAAGTAAAGTTTGCCTTTCATTTTTGGATGTAATTGTTCATCTTTTCTCCTTGTATTAAGCACCTGGATGTCAAGGATGAGAAGGCTGCTTGTGAACTAACAGTGAGCAACTGCTGTGGAGGGCTTGGGGTAGGTAGGCTTGCTCAGCTTCCGAACAATAAGATGAAAGGCCCCTTGCAGCATTCATTATCTGTAGTTTTCTTCCTACTGACAGGCAGCCTTGCAAAGAGTTGCAGGAGGAACCTCATCCTCCACCAAACTATTCCTGATTGTTAGGGATGGATTTAGTCTCAATGGAGACTACAAAAACACTGTGAGAGGCCTTAATAAGGATAATGATGACTGAAATGCCATGAAATGCTGTGGGTTGAAGGTTCAGGGTGTTTACATTTCTTTCGTATGTGAATGACTTAGATTACTTAGAATTAACAAATATGAACTAAACCAGAATACAATTTGGTTACAGGTAGGTCATATTTGGTTAGGCCAATTTGGTTAGGCCATAAAAGAAGCAATACTTGTTTAATGCCTGCGAACATGTTTTGTTTTTTAATGCTTGACAGTTGAAGATAATTATCTTCTGTGGGTTAGGTTTAAAACTTATTTTTCAGTCATCACAGTTTTCCAGTGTTACCTGTTCTGAGGTAAAAATTACCTTTATGTAGTTCTTTTAAAGACATTTTTTTCTCATTTTGCCTGTTTGGACAATTTTATTTGTTTTGAAATTACATTCTTGAGGTTATTTTCTTCTGTTTGTGGGCAAGATGATAGGTTACAAAACAGAGAAATGGAAATAGCTTGCAAAGCAGAGGTAGAAGTTTCTTGGAAATTTAGACTAATGTGAATGTTTATGAAATTGTTTTGATACTGGGAGGTTAAAAACTATAAAAAGATGATCCTAAGTTACCTACAGTCATCACTTAAGGCTTCAGTTACATTGGGTAGTGCCTGTCCTGTTCAGCTATAGTGACTGTGTTTGCACCCAGTGAATGTCATAGCCAGTGGCCTTCAAACCCGTGTCGGGTTTGGAGGTTTTGTATTGGTTGTTGCGGGTAATCTTCCTAATGAATTTAAGGCTATGTATATCCTGACTGCTTTGAGAATCAGATGTAGAAATAGTGGGATATTAATTGTATTAGCAGTGTTTTTGTTTTGATCTGTAGTTTAATTCAAATTAAGGTCTTAATGTTCAATAGAGCCCAGTTGTGTTGCTAACAAGATTTTTCTTAAAACCTTTAAATTTTTCTAGTGGACACTTATAAAATGTTGATAGTGCCTCATTAATTATTGTCTTTAGTTTTTCCTCACACATTACTCGACAAAATTCCTTGGCCCCAGTCAGCCAAATAGCAAGGAGCTGGTTTCCTCATTACTTTCAAATATATTCTTGAGCACCAAATTAAAGCTCCATTGATGAAACTTTTCAGAAACCTGTAAGAAGTGTTCTTCTATCTTTCACTTTTTGAGGTAATACTTTAGTTCAAAATATGTGAGGTACTTGTTCCTCACTCGTCTAAATAATTTTCTGTTACAAGACAGTTGCCTAACTTGAAAAAAAAGGTTTTATTTTAAATAATTGAGCATTCGGAATTTGGATTATGAACTAGTTTTGGTACTACTAGCATGATTTATGCATGCTGTCATGCAAATAAGGCCTTACCAAGTATGGGGTTGAATTTCTGTAGGTAGAAGCTATGTTTTCCTCAAACCATTCCCTGTTGGACAACAGAGATGACAACACTGAAGAGGTTAATGACATTTTAAAAGTGCATTTGTGAACTGATTCGTGTTACAAATAGGATTGGGGAAAAGCAATTAAGTGGGCTGAGTACAGGATTAACAATTTGATCAGAAAATGTGTTAACTATTCCTTCGACTCGATTTTAGTCATTGCATTGATGCAGCTTAAAACTGAAGTTTTGTCTATGGGCTGCAGAAGAGTGACTGGTAAAAGTTTTACCTGTGGTTGGCTAAATATCTTAAAATATATTTTTTACATCTGTTGCTTGTTTTTTCTGAATATTTAGTCAGTGGCTGGTGCCATCTCTGTGAAAAGAACCATGGCGAGAGAAGTCAGTGCTTGTTCTTACAAGACAAATTCCATGAGCTCCTCTATGGTGGCTGGGTTTAAAGCAGGAAATCCTAACCCTTGGTTCTGTCTGTGCAATTATGTCTAGCTCGGTAGTTGACATGACTATGAGCTTTGTATATGAGCATTGATATAGTGATGAAACACATACATCACTGAGCAGAGACAGATTTAATGTGTGTGATATTGTATTTGATTTGAAGATGCTTTCAAATGGTTTGAGGGTTTTTTTATGGTGTTAAAATGATAAGTTGTGCTTCATGTTTAGTGGGACTTCAAAATGTGCTATTCAATTAAGTGATATTATTGCAGTGCAGGCCTTGTATAAACTAAGCTTCAATTTAATTTTTCATTCAAGTGAGGATTTTATTCAAACATTTTTAGAGAATGTGTGCTATTTTTTCATGTTAAATCACAATATCTTTGGCATAAATTGAATTTTTCTGATTAATTGCAAACAAAAAATACATTGTAGGATGTCACTTTTTCCCTCATCCAAAATTAATTTCACAGTTGAATCAAATATATATTTCAAACTGTCTATGTAATTCAAATAAATGAAATCTTCTAGATGGATTTTGTTTTGAAAGAATTCAATTATAGAATATATATTTTGATTATACAGGCTCATGCGCGTACCCTACCTTAACATTAGCTCTTAGACTGTTTCTACAGGTGTATCTTGTTATTAACCAACCACAGCAGAGCCCCAGTGTGCAGAGCTGAAGCTGCTGCCCAGGCTACAGCAGTTCAGCGAAAGGCGGTCACTTGTTTCCTCTTGGAGTGTTGCAGTTGACCCTGGCCAGCAGCCAAGCCCCCACCCAGCCCCTTGCCTGTTCTCCTCTTCCGTGGGATGGGGAGAAAATAGGAAGAGGGCAGGAAGGCTCATGGATGGAGGCAATGACAGTTAAACAGGAAAAGCAAATGCTGCTCCCACAGGGAAAGCACAATGGCATGTGGTGTGCCTTTGGTCAGTTTGGGTCAGCTGTCCTGGCTGTGACTGCTCGCAGGCTCGTGCCCACCCCCGGGGAGCAGCCAGAGAACCTCAGTGCTGTGCAGTGTTCAGCAGCAGCTGAACCCCTGGTGTGTTACCAGCAGTGATCCAGGCACAAACACAAACACATCACCATATGGGCTGCTATGAGGCCAGTGAACTCCGTCCCAGCCTGACCCCTTTGGTGTGACAATTCTTGGTGGTGTGTGACATTATATTACGGAAAAATCCTTCCTATATTGAAGAGAGCACTTTAAGCACCCATCTAGACCTATGCAAAAAATAGTTCTACCACATATAAGCAACTGATATCCAGATGTTCTGTTTTGCTTGCCAAAACTCAGTGAGATGAAACACCAGAAATTTTTCCAACACACTCTTGGTGTATGAATTGGTCCAGAGGACCTTTAGGTTCCATCAGTGCATGCCATTTTTGGGCATTGTCTTGGAGAGCTTCCACACACTCCTCTGGTTTTACTGTTAAAGTAAGTGATGCAGGAGAGCAAGAAAGTCTTTAAAGTACAAACTTTTGGTTCAGGGACTTGATAATTCCTCAAGCAACAAACAGTAAAACTACTGTGACCAGAAGTGGCAATCCTGGTTCTTTGTGCTCTGCCTTGGGCCGCTACACCTTTTATGCTGTTATGATTAACTTGTGCAGCATATGGTGAACAGCATAAAGGAGCTGGTAAATTTCAGACCTAAATTATCTTAGCCAGATCAATCATACCACACATTTTTTCATTATGTGGTGAATACCTGTATATATACATGCAACAAGTTTGTGAAAATTCCAGATTTGCAATGTTGGAAGGCACTTTTTAAAAAGCTTGTGAATAATTGATTAGCTACAGTATCTCCTGTTGGAAGGCATGTCTTGTGCTAGATGCTTGTCTAATCCATTTTCAGGATACCTTTGGAGATCCTGTACTCTATTATGCAAGCAATGTTCGGGTGTTTGTGGATTTCCAGGGCAGATGGAGTGATTGCATGCAGCTGGAGATTTTCTGTAACTTCTGACTTCCCTTACATCTGCCTTCCCTGGTGATTGTGCAGCTGAGCTGGTTATCTGTAAGCAGCCCTCTCTGCCCCAGCATCTGCTTAAATTTTGTAGCCATTACAGTCTCTCTGGGGTAGGTACAGTCTGGGAATTTCTAGCTGGGCTCTAGGGGCTCATGTAAGGCTTTTACTAAATAGTGTAGGTGTGAGGGTAGGCACTTGAGGCTCTCCTGTTCTCTGCACCCTTCCATTTGACACCCCTTTGTGAACCCACCCCTTTGTACCATCTGTTACTTTCATCTGTACCTGTTTTCCTTATCTCTCTTGTGAGAAGGTTATGAGAGACTGTGCCAAATGCTGCACTACCATCAAGATGAATGATGTGTATTGTTTTGCCTTGGTCCACAGGAGTGTCATAAGAGGAAATGAAATTTGTTTGACTCAATTTGTTCTCAGCAAATCTGTCTTGACTGTTTAATCATCTGTTATCTTCTGGATCTTTACAAATAATTTTGGTACTTCTGTTTTCTCAAACAAATGAAATTAGACTGGTCTGTAATTCTTCAGCCCTTCTTCCTCCCCATTATCTTCTCAGAGACTGACATAATTTTGGCCTTTTCCCAGTCTTTTGTCACTTGTCCTTCCCCATAATTCTTAAAACAGTTATTGATGGCAGAGGTTTAATGAGCCTCCTCTGTAAGTGGTTTCTGTGTTCTCATTTGCTATGATCAGACTCCTCACAAGTATTCTCCAACATTGTTTCATTCTGTTAAAATCAAAGAGCTTATGTCTCTGCCCTTGCTATTAGTTATGATAGACATCTGGTCACAGTTGATTCTTTAACAAAGACTGATGTAAAAAAAGTACATTAAATGCCTAGCTAATTGTAAGGGTTTTTTTTGTTTTGTCCTTTCCTTGTGTTCAGTGGTCTGATAGTTCACTTCTTCTAGCTGCTGCCGTATTAATTTTTTTTTAAAGTAGCTCTTTAATTGTCCTGTATTAATGACTTCGAATTTTGTACCACAGCCTTCATCTATATGTTACTCTGCCTGTATTTAGTAGCTTGGTCTTAGTTTTCATCTCCTGTAAGGTCCTCTTTTGAATTTAAGCTAATGATGAACTAATGACTTATGCTACTACTAGGAAAAGTGTAGAAGAAGACCACATTTCCTCTGTAATGAAATAGTTTTCTGATGAAACTATGTTTTCACTGGAGCAAGGAAAGAACTCTCTTTCTGCTCTAGGTTCCCTCCTCTTGGCACTTGTAATAACTGAATTTATTGAAATCCTTTTTTTTTTTTTTTTAAATTGTCAGTTTCTGCTTCCTTCTCAGAACCTTTGTTTTGCTGAAGATTGTGAAATCACTTTATGTTCATCATATCACCTGTATTCCCAGACCTTCCTAGCTAGTCTATCATTTGGTAGATATCTTTGCCCGATGGTTGTTAGTTGGTTAAAATCCCCTTAGTGTTACAAGAGCTTGGGATGGTTTTGCTGGCTGCTTGAAAACCCATGCTTCCCATATCTTCATGACTTAAAAATTAAGTGTACATTGTTATCATAGATTTTTCAGCAGACCTAAATTGCTCAGAGAACTGGACTTAGGAACTGGTGTGTGTATCTCTGATAAAGAGGAACAGATTTGACATCTTTCTTTCCTTGTTGAAAAAGTTCCTTTGGTTAGTCCACTTGTCAATTGTGGACAAAGTCACTTGTTTTACCAACAAAATTGTGGTTTGAAAAAGCATTGGGACTTCTATTTTCTGCTTGTGTCTACATTTCTTACATTAATAATATGCACATCTGTTCTCTGCCCTGCCTTTTTTACCTGACATTGAATAATAGTGTTGTTTACATTTTAAATACATTTTAGATACATTTTAGATTGTGGAGGCCATCTATCTTTATGCTTTTTTGATACCTTTTCATAGCTTCGTTTCTTTCTTTGTTCTGCCACATGATGACTTGAGAGTTCTCCTTCCTGCTGTAGTGTGCCTCTAGACAAAGACTTGGTGGTGATCTGGGAGAGCCAGACGTAAATTCAGATAGTTTCTTGGTCAATAGTAGCTGCTCTGCACTGTGAATTTTATCCTCTGGTTATATCAAGCTACGGTAAATATTACAAATAGTTTTAAGGAAAATATGCTGAAACTGGCAGTTGGTATGTCTAGGGAGGGTAAAATGACTCAAACATTGAAAACATCTCACAGATTTGCTTTAGATTTTCACTTGAGAATTCTACAATTTTTTAAGCTTAAAAAGTGCATAACTAAGGATTTCAGGCAACAGTGACTCTGCTGTCTCATGAGAGAAAAAAACAAACTGTGTAAAGTAAAGTAAAGAGGACCTTGCACTTTCTGAATTCTGATTATAGGAAATGGGGTACCTTTTAGTAACAAAAGTAAGCTTATCCATTTCTTCTGTCAATATTAACTCTATTTCCCAAGGTGAAATAACATTGCTGAGTGACACCCTAGAACAGGTACTTTTGAATAGCTGCTTCAATGAACTTCTAATTTTTTTGGTCAGTGGTTTTAAGAATTTACTTGGTCTAAATACACATCACTGTGAACTATAGAAAAATAAGTTGAGCTCTAAACAAAATTTGTAGTTTAGCAATATTCCCAGAGCCATATACCAGCTCTGTTGTACAGCAGTTAGAACAAAGAAGAAATAAACATTTTCAGTCCATAAATGTCCTTTGATCTGGTGCTGATATGACAAAGTCTGCCTACAAAATATAAGTTGCAAAAGAACTTCCTTTCTAGGGAGAAGCAATCTGTCTGTAGGACACATGGGAAGATAGCATGGTTTAAATAGTTGAAGCACTTGAGTTCTCCTACCTGTTATTAACATCTGCTGACACAATGTACCTTTGTTTTGCATTCATGAGTCATGCTGAAGAGGTTATGAGAGACAAAACCTTTGCTGAGCTCTGGTTACTGCACAGAGATGCAACAATAACAAGGATACAGAGTGGAAGGGTCATTGATTTGTGTGATGTCCCAGCTGCAGGGCCAGGATCTAACAGTAGATAAAATCATGCTCTGCCACACCAGGAGGTGAAAAGGCAGCTCGGTAGTGCTTGGTTTTATCACTGGGGCATTCAGAAAGTGCTAAGCAACCTCACTCATGAATCGTTCAACTGCTGGAACGGTGGTGTTGTATCTCATGCACAGCAGATAGGAATTTCAAAGTCCAAAGACGACAACTTGCTTTCCTATCATCAAAAGTAATGAGAAAACAGGAGAGGAATCATCTCTTGACAACTTAGGATATGAAACCAAACTAATAATATGTGTAGACATGCTTTTCTCTGACTGGGAAGATGAAATAAAACTTCGTGGGCTAGCATAACAAAAAAGACTGATTTCCATTAAAGGAGCAGGTACAGGGGTCAAATAGTATTACAAACTTATTGCTGACGAGAAGAAAGGATCTTTATTACATGTTATTCCTGGGAAACTCTGGACAAGTGAGTCTAAAAGGGTTTACTTCAAGCCTCTCATGAGTTCTCATGAGGCACCTGTGAACCTGTCCTGGTCCTGAACATCAAGCATGATCATGCACCTTAAGAAGGGGAGCATCTGACTGACAGCAGCCAGTTTAGACGGGAAGCTTTTTCTGGTTTTTCTTCAATGTGATAAAATAAAATTCCATGATATTCTGTGGGAGAGAAAGCCTCAAATCATCTGTTGTGCTTCTGTGTTGGTCTTGTAGAAGAGCAACACGATTTCTCTGGTGATGCTGATATGTAAATGATAGTTATAAGGTGCAGAGACTTTCAGGGGTGAAGACTTTGAGGTTGTGAAGGGAGGCAGTCAACAGCTGAGCTTAGAACTATCAGGGATACTTTCTGCTACTTGCCTTGTGGAGCTCTCTGTTCAGTGTTCCACCTTCAGTCGATCTGATTTTAACTTTTTTTTCTCAATCCGTGTGATCTGTGTGTATACCAAATTAAGGCCATGTGCAGACAGATGTTGCATTCAGCTAGCTTGCCCCTCTTTCGGGAGGCTCAGGGCAAGTCACCGATGGTGCTTTTCAAGGGGAAGTGGTAACAGTTTCCCCCGCCTGGTGTGTTGGAACAGAGTGAACTGAGTATGTATTTGAAGAAAACTGACGTGCTCCCAATTCAGATGCGCTGTTCAGTGCTACATGCTGTAAGGCAACCTATGTATTCAAAGGATGTCGTGGAGAAGTTTTGGAAAATGAAAGAAGTGAGGAGGAGGTGGGATGGTAAGTGACAGTGGCAGGTCACAAAATGATTGTTACAATGAAAGAGAAGTTAGAAGTTCTCAATTTCACAAGTAAATTTGAGAGATGGAGTACCTTTAACCCTGCAGCAAGTTACTGTTTCAACAGTTGCCTTCTGCTCACTTAAAAGGAGAGAGATGAATTTCTACACCAAAGACTTTCTCGCTATCTCTGCGCTACTGGCCTGTGCTGAAGCTCAGCTCCTGCAGCTCTCTGCCGTGCTGCCCCCGCACCCTCGAGCCGGTTGCTCCCGGGGCTGTGAGTCCAGCCGTGCCGTGCTGTGCCGTGCCGNGCTGGCGTGAGGCGGCGGGATCGCTCCTCGTGCTGCGCTCTCCCGTCCCGCCCCGGCGGCTGAGGTGAGCGGGGACCGTGGGCGTCCGCCTGCCGGCGGCTCTCGTCACTCGGAGACGGGTGTCCCCTAATCGTGCTTCCATCAGCCCCGGCGGGGGCGTATAAAAGGAGCGGGCGCGGGCGAGGCGGGCAGAGCGCGGCGCTGCCCGCCGCCGGCCCCATGCAGCCCGCCATGATGATGTTCTCCAGCAAGTACTGGGCGCGCAGGGGCTTCTTGCCGGAATCGGGCCT